>JACBWW010000005.1:5076573-5142431 GCA_020086605.1 Lanius collurio
AGAGAAAAGGGAAGGGAGGTTCACACACCAGCCTGGAGCAGCACAGATGACTCCCTAGCACCAGTCCTCCTCCCTCCAGCAGGCAAAATTGGAGAACAGATGGAAAAAACCCGCTGCCTCTCTGGTGCTGGTCCTTCTCCTCAAAGCAGGCAAACCTGCCGGACCTCTTGCTCAACGGCTTGGCTGTCCCCGCAGACCAGACCAGTTGGGGTCACCCTGCGGGCCCCCCAGGGCCACCCCACAGCCTCCCCGGACTGGAGGGAAGAGAAGGAGGGCAGGGAGGCAAGGGGGAGGGAAGAGAAAAAAAAAACCAGTAAACCCTTTTTGCTAGTTAGTGAGAACAAAACACCACCAAGGAGCAGTGCAGCACCCCCAGTGCACTCCCTCCAGAGCACGGCCGAGACCGCTGTAGCCAGAGCCCTTGGGCCGAGCCATTGAACAGACCCACACCTGGATCCCGCGGCTCTGGCCCTGCCCCCTGGGTCCACCTTAAAGACACGGCGTCTTTGGGCATAAAGCAGATGGTTAAGGAATAAAGCAGCCTCATAACATCACCCCAGGACAATCTGACACACGAATTACATCTAAGACAAATAGCCAGAGGCAGTGTTTTCTTACATGGTCCTTTCAGAGCGGACATAATAGGTAATCAGCTGACAGTCTCTCTAAGAATTTTCCAAGAGAGCTTTACATTTTACTGGGATGACATTCAGACTACCTGAATGGGGGATCTTTATTTACCTCAAATCTCCTTGGGACAAATGTTATGCTGTTTGGTGATAGATAGTGAAACTACAAGAGGCTAAAAGAGAAGACTTCCCCTACAACCCTCCTTCTAAAATATGCCATTCTAAATAAGTAAAGCAGACACATTGATACTTTTGGGGCCTTGCTCCAGTACTACAAATGTTTTGGATTAAATTTGTCATCAGTGACTCCTGTCTTGATCATTTCCTATTTTTCATATTTTCCAGACCTCATTGAAGAATTTCAAACAATGTAATGAACTGGGTGTTGTGGGCTTTCTCACAGGAGAGACAGAAAGTTATTTAAGAAAAGTTTTGGACGACATATCTCAAATGCAGAATTGTGACAAGGTTCCTAATTAGTCAAGTGCAATTGTGCCCAGAACATGTCTTTTGGAATTCATCCCAAAGAAGACCAGAAATCTTTTAAATTCAATGGATGGATTTTATTCAACTATTAGAGGGATAGAGCACGTCCCCTATGAGGAAGGGCTGAGAGAATTGAGGTTGTTCAGCCTGGAGAAGAGAAAGCTCTGAAGAGACCTTATTGTGACCTTCTAGTACTTGAAAGGGGCCTAAAAGAAGGATGGGGCTTAACTTTTTAGGAAGCCTGTTGTGATGAAACAAGGAATAATGGGTTTGAACTGAAGGAGAGTTCATTTAGATTAGATATATGAGATAAGTGCTTTTAAAATGAGGGTAGTAAAACCCTGTCACAAGTTTCTCAGAGAGGTGGGAGATGCCCCATCTTTGGAAACCTTCAAAGTCAGGCTAGGTAATCTGATCTAGTTGAAAGAATTCCTGCTTATTGTTGGGGAGTTTGACTAGATGGCCTTTCAAAAGTTTTTTCCAACTCAAACCATTATATGATTAATGAATTCCCATACCTTTTTGTTTGGGTTTTTTTTTTCTACTTGTGTGTTTTCAATTTCTTTCTTGAGAGATATCCACCAAGTTTGGACTATTACATAAAACATCTTCTTAGAACAAGATAAGACTGTTGTAAGACTCTTACAGATATCCATTTCTCTGTTTAAACTTGTCCTTCAGCAAAGGCATTTTTTTAGATTACTATTATTTTAATTCCAACACTTTTTTTAGGATTTTTCCCCAAAGAAATTTTTGTAGTCCAAGGCTTGTGCTCCTACTCTGCTCTCTGGAGACTGTTTCCTAGTAACCAACATCTCTGTACTGGGAGCCCTTGCACATTTTTCACTATATCTTGAGAAGGGAAAAAATCAGTTTTATTCAATAAATAGATTCTGACAGCAAAAGTGACCTAGGTGTCAAAAAAGCAAGCTAGGAAAAAGTGTGCATGCCATTTCTATAAAGCCAAAACAAGGAGGATGACATGAGGTAGTTTTAGTTGAAGAAAAACTAAAAGAAATGTCAATTATTTAGTCATAAATATTATAACACTGTAGTTTTCAAAAACAACAAAGTACCAGAACCCTAGCTTACAACTGGAACCCTGTTATAGCATTAGTAGAAACATATTGTTAAAGGCAATTTGAAGGGAAATGTGAAATGTACTTCAGAGGCAGAAAAAAATATTTTCCTAAGTCTGAGCATTGTTTCTCATCTCCACCCCCTAAATATTTCTGGAAGACAAAAAATGCCAATTTCAAAAAGCAATTTTACATTTGCCATAAGACATGGCTCGTGGCTTTCCTTTTTTATCTCTTGGGTACTGTGTCTGATTTGGTAAGTAGCTAGATGTTCTGCTAAGAATTATAGACCATTTCCTGGTTCCTTCTGGTGGAAACGGAGGCATCTGTGTCTAGGTTTCCATGTTGGGACAAGATCTAGGATGATCATGAAAGAATATTAAACTACTGTATTTACTACAGCTTAAGAGATTTAGCAGGTGATTTTGAGGTATCCCAAATCACTCATTATACCATATCCACCACAGTGTCCTGGTTTCAGCTTGGCTAGAGTTACTTTTCTTCCCAGTAGCTGTCCCAGTTCTGTGTTTTGGATTTCAGATGAGAATAATGTTGCTAACATGCCGATATTTTAGTTGTTGCTAAGCAATGTTTACACTAACTCAAGGACTTTTCAGCTTCTTATACCACCCCAGCAGTGAGTGGGCTGGAGCACACAAGAAGCTGGGAGGAGATACAACCAGTACAGATGACCTTAACTGGCCCAAAAGATATTCCATACCCTATGACATCATTCTCTGGATATAAACTAAGGGAAAAGCTGGCCAGGAGCTGCTGCTCAGGAACAATCTGGGCATAGGTTAGCAGGAGGTGAACAATTGCATCATACATCATCACATTTTTGTATGTTCTAATAATTAAATTATTAAATTATTATTATTATCATCATCATCATCATCATCCTTCTCTTCCTCTTCTGTCCTATTAAGCTGCCTTCATTTCAACGCACAAATTTTACTTTTTCAAATTCTGTCCCTCATTTCACAGGGTTGGACCAGGGAGTGAGCAAGTGTCTGCATGGCGTTTAGCTGCCTGTCAGGTTAAGCCACAATACATACAAAGCCACCAAAGCATAGGTTTTGGAAAGAGAACATCTCCATTGTTTGTTTTTACCACATCTAGTTGGACAGGACTGTGGCCACAACTTGAGCTCTTACATTTATTGTTATTTATAAACTCTGATAATAACAATGTTATAGCTGTTTATAATTCCTTTGACAGTCTACTTTAAATATTGACCAATAACTTTTGTTATAAAAGTTATATTTCAAAACATATTTTCCCTCTTAAATAGAAGTACTATAAATGTACTTTTCAGTTCTTCAATTGAATTGTTCTTTATTATTGTTTGCACATATGTTAAAACTATGGTATAAATGTGAGCAGTAAATCTTATACTAAACTCTCTTAACTTTGGAATTGTTTTCTAGCTATAAGGAATGACCTTTGGGACGAGAAGTTTAACTTAATCTACCTTTGGATGACACTCTACTGCTACATGTAATACAGATTGATCACAAAAGACCTCTGAGTGCTTTATACAGACAAAAAGAATGGTTTGCATCTAATTCAGTTAATTCTACAGCAGGGATTCTCAGTCTGTTTTGCATTATGTTCCTGTTTTGCAGATGGATGATTGTTTCTGTTACAGTGGGTCCTAATGATTTCCTCCATAGATAGTGTCTCTGTTATAGAGGTGCTACATGAAGCAGATGTACTTTTTTTTTTTTTTAATGAGCTCTTTGAAGGCAGAGACTGAATTCCAAGTTGAATGCAAGCCTCTTCAGTCCACTTACTGTCTTCAGCAAGGTAAGACCAGATCTGCCTTGCAATCTAACTCACACTTGTCTTAAACCAAACCGACTTGCCCTCACTTTCCATTCCAGTTGGCAATATGCAAAATGCAGGGATAATGCCAGTTCCACCTGTTCCCTTCAGGGCTCCCAAATGCTGTGCTGTAAGTTCCTCACCTAGATTGACTTCCCAGTTTCTTTGTCACAACGAGTTTAGGTCCATGAGGAGATGAACCACACCAAGTATTCTTGCTTGCTTTTTGTAAAGTTTGTTATGATGCTTTTGGAAAGCTCATGCACAGAAGTGATTCCAATAGATTTGGAAAAGAGCAATGCTGGAGGTGAATGGAAAGGTTAATGGCAAATGACAACATATTGATTTAAATAGTGTGGCTGTGTTGCACTCTTACATGCCTTCGATTTCCAGCAGTTATGAGGAGGGGAGAGACTATCTCAATTTAGGACAGCATACTCATGAAATATGTACCAATCTTTGCAACACAAACTCATATCTCATTTGCCAATGTCAGAAAATACCTGTGCAAACATTGGGCAGCACAAATGGAACTGCTCTGTCATAGGACAGAACTGGCAGTCCCCTGTGAGATGCTGCTGAGAGCATAATGGGTATACTGGCTCCTGTTCTGGACATCTTGTGAGGTGCATGCATCAAGTTGCTTCAGAGTCTGTTTCCATGGGGATGTGCTGGGACTTCCTTATTACATGAGTTAATCAAAATTATGTAAAGGTATGAATTATAAACTAGTTTGGTTTCATCTGTCTTCAAACTCTCCTCCCCTTAAAAAATAACATGCCAAAGGCCTGAGGGATATAACCATCTACAAGCTTATTGTGAGTTCTATTTTTACAACTCTCTGCATAATGGGGCTCTAGCCTATAACTGAAGTTGCTACCTAATATAAACAAACAAAAAAATTGCTTTCTCTATATTAAATACTAGCATAAGAGGAATTATCTATCACATTCAAGAAGAGTGCATTAGATGAAATGAGGCTGGATGATTTCCAAAATGTCCTAACATAATGATAAAGAACAGTTCCCTTAGCAGTGAGCTCAATTACTCCTCCCACCCCAAGAAACATGGAAGCAAATGCTGGAGATGGCTGTTGGGAGTTTCCAGGAGGTTTTGGAAGTAGGATACATGAACAAATAGAAAACCATAGAGTACATATACAAGCTTTGGCAGCTCTCAAACTTTAGGGCCCTTCAAAGGATGGTGCTTCCTCCAGAGTCACAGGTATGGCTACTCCTGCTGACAGTGTATCCCTGGACTGAATAGTTCTACAGAGGCCATTTTTCCTGCTCACTTATGCCAGACACTATGGATTCACCCAACTGAAATGCCTCCTATGGAGTCCTAAAAAGCAGAAGCCACTGAAAGAGAACATCTGTTCAGCCACTGTTCTGCTTCCCAGGCACATTTCTAGCTCACAGCAAAGAATGCTCCAGACCTTCAGTAGGACACTCAGGTGCCTTAGCGGGTAGCAAAAGGCTTTCTACTTGAGGCTCAGAGCAGAGGTAGAGCTGTGTCTTGGTGGCCTGAACAATCTGCTTTGTTCTGCAGCCAGTTCTGCATGCAAAGAGCTGTCATGCTTGAGTACAGCCACTGCCATCTGCTGGGTGTGTATGGCCCATTTGCTGGTCTGGTGATCACTGATCACCAATGAGAAAAATTGGCCAGAGCAAATACTCAAGGGAGAAGTCCAAAAATGTTACACAGGCAGCCTATGTATGTCTGTGCTTGGAGACAGCACTATGAGACAGGCTGAGATGTCAAAGCAATGAGACTAGGCAGGGCTCCAGGTTATCATCTTAAGTCTTTTTTGTATTTCTGAAGGTTGGTGGGTAATATATGTCACAGCATAACGTGTTACAGATATGTGGTTTGCTGTTGGGTAAAAGGCAAGGAGGAACAGTGGGAGATTATCTTAGATTTTGGCATCAGAAGCAACATTTTTAGCATTTTGCAATTCACTCTTACTTTTCATTACACTCTCTGGCCTTCCTCAGTCTACTGCATGGACTTTGGATCCACACATTGAACATGGAGGCTCTCTTGTCAGGGGATGAGAAGCAGACTGGCAGATCCTCCCAGTCACCTGGAATCATAGTTGCCAGTGCATGGAGCAATGTGCCGAGTTCTCTGTAGCACTGGAGGAGAAAAATAAAAGAGAAAATGAAGATGTGAGGATGTATTCTTTCACTGCACGAGTGGAGCACAGGAGCTCAGATAGTTTAATGTGACATGTCTAATCCACCTTTGTGCATCAAATGCTGAACATCCCAAAAAGATGGCACCCAGCATTCCAGATCACTTCTAAAATTACCAGCTCTGTAACTTCCCTGTGCCTCAGTTTGCCCAGCTGAGAAAGGGGCAGATGATGTGTCCATGATTAGGTTTCATGTATTCATTTTTTAAGTACTTGGAGAGCTGCAGAAGAAAGATCTTTTACTCTGTGAAAATTCTGAATGATAAAATTACAGAGAATGTTATTTGATCACCTAATCTCCTATTTAGCTAGGAAATTTCTCTTCACAATTCCTACAGCAGTTTCATAGGTACTTGATTAGCTAGAAGGTACTTCTTAGAAAGGCTTTTGAGTGTGATTTAAAATCTAGAGATCATCAGAGACTCCACTGTATTTCTTTTATAAATACTTTAGGGTTAAGCAGTTAATTAGTTAAGTGGAAAGTGGTTAAGGGTTAATTACATTCATTTAATAATTCCTTAAAAATATCTTCTTTCCAGTCTGATCTTTATTTTACCTCAGAAGTAAATTATCATGTACTAATTCTCTAAGTTTTTTCTAAAAACTGTGTGGATATCAAAAGAGGCTATTTCTAGGTGACTAGAAATAGCTTAAACAGGAAATAGGGGATTTTAATGTGCTAAAGTTCAAACATATATTATTGTACATGATAAAAATGCCCCTGTTGCTTATCCTAGCTACTATACAATATATTGAAATACTAATTAGTAAGTTGCCCATACACCTACATAAGCCTACAATACCCTATAATCAACATATCTCAAGCCATCAAACACATAATCATTTTTGTCCTCACCATAAGCATATTCTTCTGCTTCACCAGCTTTGAACACTCTGAGAAAGCCTATCACAGTCTGACATAGCTTGAAGTATCCTGGGATGTGTTTCTTTCAAAATATGTTCTACATACTTAATAAACAATGCATAAAGTCAACAGTAGAGATTCAGCACTGCATTTCCATTACAGCACAAAACAAGAAGCAAGGGAACGGCTTTGTGGGAGGTGTAAATATTGAGTGACGGAGAATTACACACTACTGGAAGACTGATCTGAACTGTTAACTCTTTCAGACTTCTTCATATTTTGTTTTTGTGAGGTTTTATTTTCTTCTTACAAAGAATGTGTGGCAGTGGTCCTGGGGTTTTTTTTATTTGTTTACCACTTTTTGCAACACCAGTATTTTAACTTCTTTGGCCTTTACATTTCAGCATCTTTTGAGTGATGTTTAGCATTCATCTAAATGAACAGCTGGAAACTATTTGTAAGTGTCACACTCTCCTCCATTGCATCCAGCTACAAATTGCTGGCTCCCTCATGCATAGTTACTGAGCTGAGTTTCATCAATGGTGTAAATGTGTTATTTGCCTGTGTGACTGCTTACCAGTGACTGCAACAGGTTCTGGGTAAGGTGGCTGTAAAGATCAATGAATCAGGGGCACAGTTTAGGGAGAATTTAACTTGAGTCCTGGCAGACCAACAAGAAAAAATTCAAAAAGCACTGACTTGCTTTTTCCAGAGTCAAACAATGTTTTTCTTCCTGGAGGCTTGAAAAAGACAATCAATAGATCTGGTTTTGAGAGAAAGTGGAACTATCTGCATAGTGACTTCTCACAAAGTTTCATGCAGAAATCCCAAATTATCTGGGCTGGAAAGCAGCAAGTGGATACAACCGTGTTGAAAATAAGATGGTAGTTTGGAAGACTGAGTATCACTATCAGCTTGGAGCAGTGAACAAGAGTGATAGTCATTTTTTCACTTCAGTCAATTTTAAGTAAAGCTCAAATATTTTTCCTCAGTTCAAGCTGGAATTGTTCAAAGTAGTTCCACATCTCTAGTCTGATATCAGACTTAGTGATTCCTAATGGTCTTACATGGATGTGTCACTCATGAACATGTTCTTTACTGGTCCTGATATTGCTGTCCTCTGTATAAAAACCACCACATTTTTATTGTCTTTCAGGTGAAATACAAGTTTATGTTCACCAAAATTAAAGGAGGGATCAGAAAAGGGAATGAAATATATATCATTATTATGCATGACTTTAATAACATTCCCAGACCCATTCAGACAAATCACCTTTGGCTTCACAATTCAATGTGCTCTTTACAAAGACATGTTCTTGGGTGACCCTTCCAACACATGAAGACAAAAAGAGCTTTTTGCTGAGATCCTTATAGTGAACTGTGACTGATCTGACCGAATGAAGGTCTAAAAACACAAGTGCCAGTAACAGAGTGTACCTTGACTGAGGGTCAGGGGCCATCATCTCATCAGTTTGCACACTGTCCTGATAGAGTCCTGTGGGAAAGGCTCATCTGCTTTCTGCATGGAGGTAGTCATTGCTATTTGCCTTTCACTTCTTTTATTGACACTACTTTGTCCATAATGTCAGTATATGTACTGTGGAAAAAATCATTACCATTTCGAAATCTCACACAGGAGAAAATGGTGGGATGTGTAGGGCGGGAATAATAAAAGCAGGAAAAGAAGGAGAAACAGTAGAAGAAAAACATTTCTTTCCTAGCAGTCTAAGTTAATAAAAGCACCAATTTGTCTGGGTTTTGGTGCCATTTAACATCAATATTAAAATTTCCAATGAAATGCTAATATTTTCCTTCCGTCTCTTCTTAGCATATCCCCCTCAGTAAATCAAGTTTTGTTAAGTAGCAAATGTGATTTGAACAAAAGCTCTCAGAGACAGAATTTATATAGAGTAAAGTTGACTCGATTTCTCAGTAATGGAAATGAAAAAGCACTCCACTGTCTTTTTGAAACATGATGATGATGCTTCCTTGTCTTTCCGCATGCATAAAAGCATTTAAAGCTATAAATACTGGAAATCTGTAATGGAAACAGTGTAAAAAGTTTCTTGGAAGATTTCTTTATGGCACACAGGAGAACACAGGGATTTCTTTCTTTTGGGGGGCCTGAGTTCAAATCAACAGATCATACTTGAAAATGATGCTTACCACCCACTGAACCTGCGCTTGTTCAGAGCAATGAGAACCCTAAATGGTACACCTTCCTGCTTTCTCTGGGAAATTCAGTCCTGGTGTAAGGAGGGACTTGCAGCATCTTAATGGACAAGTTTGTTTCCCACAAGGAAACACAAATGGACAGTCATTTGTGTTTCCTTGTGGGAAAGGCCAACCAGTCACTGGACTGCATTAGTATCAAGGGAAGAGATATTTCCACTCTGCTCAGCACTTGCGAGAGAATAAAGAAAATTCCAACTAGACACAGGGAAAAATAAATTCCTAATGGAATGATAAGGGTCAAATGCAGGGATAGTGGCCTAGAAGACACTGGTGAGGCTGAGCAGTTGTGGAACAGCAGAGACTGTGTTTAATGACACCCTGCTAGAAGTTCCTCAGTGCAAGTTCCTTGCACCTTGCAGGCTTTCACAGGATAGGCACAGCTGGGCACATTGTTATCTCCAAGGCTGAAAAGGCCTGGTAAATTAGTGATGTCATCATAGGGGTTTGTTCACTCAAAACTGTGGGACAAGTGTAATCTTGCCTGATGCTTGCCTTCTAGAGATCTTTTCTTCAGAAGGAACTTTTTTATGTATTGCCTTTTGCTTTTCCTGTCCCATCAGGAATAACAGAAGCATGGAGGAATGCTCATGAGTCTTTATATAACTAAAATGTTGCGGTGGACCCCCCTGGGCCCCCCGCCCCTCTGGGCCAGATCCCTGTCATGTGACTGAGCCAAGTCTATCTTAGGTTCAAGCAGCCCGGGCTCTGATCTGGTTGGTTGTTTGTCCCGTCTACGCCCCTGGTATCCCCTTTCCCCCCTGTCTCTGATAAAGCCAGCAGGGGGGAAAGCCTAGCCCTCTTACCTCGCTGACTGCTGCCCAGGTCAGGTGCTCTGTCCCCCTCCAGGACAGAGGGAATAAATGACTTAACATCAAGGAGGTATGAGCTGTATTTCTATTCTCAGCTTCTGCTCTGGGGACAGCTGTCATTAACACTGGCTGAGGTGGGGCTGCTCAGTCGAAGGAATATTAGGCTGGTTGTGGATGGTCTAAGATATTCCAAGACTTAGGAAGCAAGCTTGCCACAGAATTAATCAGTGGACAGCTGATAACCCCCCACACTAAAATATTTTTTTTCCACCTCAATGGGCTAAAACCCAGTGAGAAAGGCTGCTGAACCCTCTTTTCACCTCTTTGCAGGGAAAAGTCAGAACTGGTGCTCACACTGTTTGCCTAGAGATCAGCTTTCTTGCTAATTTGCTTGCATTTTCTGTACTGTGCCACTGGAGGTCTTGGCTTCCATAGGACTTGCATCCATCTTTATTCTGAGCATCTGCTAAAAGCTGACCCAGAGATGAAATAACCATTAGGATGCCATCGACCCCATTTTAGGAATTCACTTAATGCTATGAATAAAGATATAGATTTTATTATCAGATTGCACAAACAGGGCACTCTCTGAGATATTGGAATTGATGCTGGCTGAATCTGAAGTGGCTGGAGAAATAAGGAAATGTGGAAAGTATCTGGTGTTTGTTTCAGAGATTTGAGAGGAGACTCCAGTGATAAATCATATGTTGTTAACAAAAGCCAACAAATTGACTCTGATTTGCCTTCCATGGGAGGATATAGATCTGTAATTCTTAAGGGGTCCAGAGGGTCTTTCACTTTTTTCCATATCTCCACCCTAGTAGCTCCTCATTGCTGCTTGTCCTGAAGACATATTTTATGTGGGACAGATACACATAAAAAGGAAAGGTGGGGAAACATTGCGTGCAACAAATTAAAGGAATAAAGAGGAGAGTGTTGATAAAAGATAACCTGTTAAAGTTGAAACCATCAAGAAGAATATGTAAGATGTCACACATTGAACTTCAACAGGAAGTCTTGTGAGTGACTGGCAAAAGCAGGCTGTCTGTGTCCCACCAGTACAAGAGGAGCAAACAGCTGTGATCTCAAGATGCACTGAGACAAGGTTAATACCAAGGAATATAGCCTGGTGAAGTCTCCAGTTTTGGCTAGCTGTGATGTAGATGGATTATTTTAAACTAGAATAGCCACAGAAACAGGAGAACTCTGAAGCTTTTTCCTGCATAAGACAGGAATCAAGCTTGGCTTATTTAGCTCTTATTTAGAGCCAATAGAGGATGTGATTGCTGCCTAGCAATACATTATGTGGATAAACATTGTAGGAAGGGAGACTGCTGTCTGCCAAATCTAAAGGATATCAATACAAGACCAAATGGATTTGGAGGATGGTCCCTCATCAACAATGTGATGGAGGAAAGGAAAAAAACATAATCCCTTGCTTGGTGCTTGATCATTCAATCTATAAAAAGGAATGATGGCCTGCTTGCAAATGATGGATGCAGGGTAGATTAAATAATTCAGATGGCTTTCTGTCCAGCTTCTTTGCTAAGAAAATCGAAGACAAACAGATGAAACTCCCTCTGCTCCTCATGCAACATCAAATATTTCCTTCATGTCTCCCTATGACAGAGCATACCTCGTGTGCCCACTGGCTTTCTTCAAGACCCCCGAACTTTGTTTTTTTACAAAAGCCCCTTGTTGGCTTTCTGGTACAAACTCTTTCGTCCTGGAGAGCTGAAGAAGAGTCAAAGATCAAATGAGGTCCCAAGGGTCTAATACAATTCTCTGGGATGACTGTTCTTTGTTTCAAGGAGAGTGTGGCACAGCTGTATGTGCACCAACTTTAAAAAAAATGACAGTTGAGTAAGAGTACCATGTAAAGCCAATGTACCATGATTTGCAGAGCCAATTCATGCATATGTTTGTGAGTACTCCAGTATCTTCCCGTCGTGGTTTGACACAGCTAAATGTCAAGCACACAAAATCTATTATTTTCCATAAGGGGAAAATAAGAAAATATTGAGGAAAACTAGAGAGCTGTGAGGCAAAACAGGTTCAAACTTAAACAGTTGCTGTACAAAGAAAAGTTTTATTACTAACAGAATTAAAAATAAAAAGAAATGACAAGAAATTAAAGTAAACCTCCCCTTTCTTCCAGCACCCCCCTCCTTTTACCCAACTTGCACAAAGGATAACAGAACATGGGATTTTAGTCAGTGTTGGGTCTCACTGAAGACAGAAATATGGTTGTGATTTTCCAGGTGCATTGGTAGAGTATTAGTTCACAGAGTTTCACCAGCGGCAAGTATCAATGAACTGGTGAAAACAGCCCTCTCCACCTTCTGGCAGGCGAGCTAGAACAAAAGGAAATTCCCGCCTTTCCACAGGGTTTAAATATGTAAATTGTGAGGTGCGTTATTGGTCTAAATGTCTGTCTATCAACTCAGATTCAACTCATACTCTTCCAAAACTGAAGAGTTTGGTGAAGGTCAAGAATGCAAGTTCAGCATAGGTATTTGTCTTGGTTCTGCTAAGGAAGACAGGACCCTCCCTTGAAATGAAGGATGCAATCCCCCTTCTCTCTGAATTATTATAATTTTGAAATTAAGGGGTTTTCAGGAAAAGATATAAAGAATAGGAATAACAGTTCTTTACTAAAATACAGATATATAAACAGGGAAAGAAACAACAATAACTACAGTGGTGACAACCAGACAGAACCACAAACCCAGCGCAGCCTCTCTCGGCTGTCAGGCCCTTTCCCCTTTGGTGCAGTTCCAGTCACAGCCGGCAGGGGCGCTGGCGGCTCCCGGTGAGCAGGGCAGGTGCGATGGTTACCCCGCGGATGCAGGGGGCGCTCCGGAGCGAGCTCGGGGAGCACGCAGTGATGGCGGCCTGGGGTCCGGGAAGGGATGGAAGAAAGGCTTCACAAACCTCCCTGGGCAGCTGATCCTGGTGTCTGTCTGGGCTCTCCTGTCCAGGCAGGCTGGGGCCGCAGTAGGAGCACAACTTCCGGGTGGCAGGCAAGATGTATCTGCTGGAGCTGTGGTAGGAATCCCGGAGGTCTCGGCAGGCAGGACGGGCAGGGCTGCAGAGCAGCGAAGGCTGAGGCAGCAGGGTCTGCAGCTCAGCTCCCAGCGAGGCAGGGAAGGACAGGTTTGGGATCCCGGGGTTTCTCCAGCAGAGAGGAAGACCAGCAGGAAACCCGCAGTGCTGTCGAGAGTGGTCTCTCCCCATCTCCACACCAAGTCCCGAGTCCCGGGGCACACCCAGGTGAAGACAGTAGCCCAAAGTCGGCTCCTCCTCTCCGTGGCCAGTTCTTTTGTTTCTCCCAAGTACCCAGCAATTTGTTGCCTCAGTAACATATATGGGAGAAAGTTCCTCAAGAGGAAAAAAGGGAACTCCCAAAACCCCAACAGTATTTCATAGGCAATAAGAAAACATCTTAAAGAAAGGTAGCCATCCCAATAAAAAAATTATTTAACCGTCAATTCCAAGACCAGAGAAAGTCGCACCATAAAAACTGAGCTACCAGGCCAACAATTGCAAGCTCACAGTCTAATTTAAACCATTTAAAAGGACATTTCTTATACTTTGTCCTTCTCAATAGAATAAAGAATAGACGCTTGATCAATTCTTTAGCTAAAATGCAGATATCGTTTAAATAACTATTAGGCTGTTTTCTCCTCTTCTTTATCTCTCATCCATGTAAATCTAAGCCTGCTGCCATTTTTAATGTAACTCCTGACTTGGACAAAAAAAAACCATAAAGAATTTCTAACAGAATACCCCATCTACCTGCAATATTTATTGGTTTTCCTGCCTCTGGATGGGGTGAGCTGATGTTTTGATGAATGGATGAAAAAATAGCCTGTTTTCACTAGTTCATTGATATTTGCCTCTGGTGAAACTCTGTTAACTAGCACTCCATCACTGCACCTGGAAAATCACAACCAAATTTCTATCTTCAGTGAGACCCAACCTTGAGCAACCAATTTCTCTATCTAGGACAGAAATAGTTTCCTAATGGACTGATTTCCATCAGGACTTTAATTTCCATTCCTATGCTTGTGGCTTGTATAACCAGCAGCATTTGACATATAAGAGTAATGAGGCGATCATGTTGTATAAACATGCCAGAAGAGCATGGTCCCCTGCCTCAAAGGATATGCTGTCAAAGTAAGATAAGAAACAACAGGATTTTCACTTTTGAGGCACAGTTAACATTCTCTTTTCCCTGTTCATTTGTCAAAAGTAAGTATGGACCATCTGAGTTCCAGAAGAAGAGCTTTGCATGCACACTAATTATGAAAGGATAAACATTATGTTTCCCAAAAATGACCTGTGGGTTTTAGGGGCATTATCTAATCTTATCCCAAAACATCTTCAGAATCTTTAGAGTCCCAAGACCTGTGTCCTCTCATATTACAGTGCAGCTGATATGGATACTCAGATGAACAAAAAGCATAACTAATGAATCATTATCCTCAAAGGAACAAGGAACTAAGTGGGTCTCTTTTACTGAAGTCCCTGTCACTCTAAGCATGGAACTTGCTGGACTACACTTCTGGAGTTCTAACTGCTCTTTTCCACATTAGAGACTGAAACTAGGCTTCATGGCTGGGTACTTCTAAAGAGTGAAGAGTTTAAATGCCCTGCCATTGTAAGAATGCTGAGAAGGAAACCATCTTTTATAGGGATTATTTCAGGTTGATAGCAGCAGAGTGAAGTGCTGTGACTGGGAAGACTAGTTTCTGCAGTGTCAATTCAGATAGATTATTACAACACTTCTACCATAGTAAAAGGATTGCTCTGCATGGTGCACAAAGTGTTACCTAGGGGGTTTTCAGCACAGTAAGAAAAACTGGATTTTACAGTGGTTGAGGACTTGTGATCTACATTCTTCAGCATAGAGAGGGAAGACAGGAAGGAACACTGCTAAGGAAGAGAGAGCCTTGGAGATCTGGAACTCCTGCTGTCACCAGAACCAGTGACTGCTGCTCAGTTTGCTGGAGCAGAAGGTTCTGCCCACCATTTTTCACCCTTCCCCAAAATGGCCCACATTGCCCTTGGGGAATCTCTGGAAGAAATCAGCAGGAGTAGAAGAGCTTTTCTCAAATATCAATCAGGTGTGAAAGCAGTAGGAATCTTCAGACATGTTACCTTCCATTATATTTTGTGCAAATGGACAACTGGACAGAAAAAAGAGCAATGGCTACCAGAAAGCTACGGATCATCCATTGCTGGGACCAAAGCTACCTGCACAAGGAAGAAATGTGAAATCTGCTGAAATCTGCTACTGAGCCTGACTTATGACACAGCTGAGAATCCAAGTAGAATTCCACAGGCTTGTAAGAAATATGGCATCTTTCATTCTGGTGCTGATAGAAATATTTGATTTTGTCTTTACCAAGGCAGGTATTCTATCAGACTCAGGAGCTGGGCTTTTCAGGAGCACCATTCATTCTTGTAGTATTTGCATTAAAATAGAAAGCACAGATTTAAACTATTCCAGCTGTTCTTTACCTATACAATGCCAGGCAGGCAAAATTGATAAGGCACATCATACTTTTCTTGGCATAAAACAGCTCTTAAATGAGGTGGTGAGAAGGAAGGAAAGAAAGAAACAAAAGAAAGAAAAGTAAGAAAGGAAAGAAAGGAAGAAAGGAAGGAAGGAAGGAAGGAAGAAAGAAAATCACCAGAATTGTTACTGCTCTGTATATCCACACATATGTGCAAGCCAATTATTTATTCCTCTACCCATTAGGATCTTCCTTTTCATCCAATGCAGCCCCCAGACACCTTCTTTGCTCAGAGAGCTTCAATTAATTATGTTTGGTTTTTATTTTAAAAGAATCAAGAAGAAAATTCATAAGAAACAGCAATTAAATCAGCCTGTAAAGCCCCAGAAATGCCTAAAGCTTGTAGCATCCTCCAGCAAACATATGATCACTAACTCTTATTTTGTGTCATATTTAAACTGCACATCTTCATGCCACCTCAGGCTCTTCTCACCTTCAGTATAGTGTGCAAAGGCAAATGTACACACAAGCAAGCTGTGCAAACCTTGTCAGCATATGCATCAGTGCTCTCAACCCTCACAGGCACAAGGTGTCCTTTGTATCCTCTGCAACCTGCTTTCCAAAGCCTCATCATTTATCCTGTAAATCTGTCACTGGTGCTTGCTCCAGGACATGCCCCCATCTGTATCCCCTTCTCTGTTAAACACACATTTTTTAAAGAGTTTGCCTTATTCTGGAATGACAATTGGCTTGAACAGAAAATTAAAATTTACATGCAGATATTTTTCAGGCTTAAAAATAATACAGAGGAATCTACCCATGTCCAGCAATGAGGTTTTGTGGTCTATTACTGATCCAAAGTTGCTGGTAAGGCATGGTTTAGTTATGGAATTTTTGGCAGTAGTGAAATGTTTATCAGTTTTAGCCTAAGGGATTTCTAATAAAAAATTCATGCCAAAGTGAATTCCTTCTGGTTTTCTGTCTTTGCATTCTTTTAGAGGGCACATTCAGTTCTTGTTTTTGGAATCCCATATAATATTTTTCCATCAGATGGTCATCACTCTTGCCTGTTCACTACCTTTTCCCATTGAGTTCATGCTCTTGCAGCATGCATGACTGGATTTTTCCCTGTATTTGTGCATTAGTATAGTAGTTTTCTTCAGGCTACTGGATTTCAACATTTGAATAATAGTAATTATTTATAAGTTTCAATTAAAAATGAATGCTTTGTGTGCTGTCCTGGATGCTTGCTTACAATCCTAGATATTTGAAATTTGAAATACATAAGTTTGAATTTTCTTAAATTTCCAAATATGCAGACTGGGTGCTGGGCATGCTGACTTTGACTTAGGGAACATGAATCAATCCATTCTGATCTCCCTTTAATAGAAGAATGGAAAGACTTGAAACAGACATAGACACAATCTCAAATTTTTCAGGACCTTTGAGGAATAGTACATTGACCAGAGGTGTCATAGGAAGATTGGGAATCTAGGTGTCAATGACTGAATGCAGCACAGAGGTGAGCAGAACTGGTGTGTGATGGCTATTTCCACCAGAAAAACAAACAAACAAACAAACAAACAAACAACAGGAAGGAGAGAGAAATGAGAGTTTTCCTAAGAATGAATGACAGTCTTCTGTCATCCTTTGGGGAGCAAGAGCTGGGATTGGTAATTGACAGTGCAAAATTTGTCTGTTCTGTGGGAAGCACTTAAGGAGGGACAGAACTGTTTACAATGTTAAATTGAAATGTTCTCCAAAACCTTGCTCTGTCACAAGCCTGTGTGATGCTCAAAGATTTCTTCTCCTGTAAGACACAGAATATTTTTTGCTCATCTGAGATCTTTCTGAAACAGATGGTAAGTCCCAGTGTGCCATGTAAAATTAGAGAGGAAAACTGTCTCTAGAAGAGAATGTGCAGAAAAGGGAAAAAGGTCTTCATTAGTGATGTTGTCCTTCTTTTTACTATAAACCTGTGTAGGCTTCTGGGGAGGACATGGAGTTACCCAGCTCTGCATTTCTGATGAGATGGAGGGCAAAGGAGCAGTTTGACTCTGGGATCCAGAAATTCTAAGTTGTACCTAAACTGCTGGTACTGGCTTGGTGAACCAGAGCAGCTCTACTCACACATTAAGCATGGGGCTTTCTGGAGACTGCTGCTAAGGTTGGGTATTTTTGAGTTTTTTCTGACATATGGAGTTGTATGTGTATGACTGTGCACACACTGGGAATATTGCTGGGAGAGCACAGCCAGGGCTCCAGGACAGGCCAGTATAGGCACAGTGTATGTGATACAGCTTCATGCAAGCACAAAAGCCTCAATTTTCTACTTCCCTTTAAAACTCTGCATGTAACTAGGCTTTACTCCCTCAAAGTCAACAGAGCTTTATTGGCTGTGCCACACAGTCTTTGCTGTCCTCCACAGCCTGCCAATGATGCCTTCACTGGCTAAAGCAACCTTTGCTGGCCAAATGGCTGTTTTGCTGCTTGGCTTGGTCAGTGTTTGTGCTTAGGCCTTTTGACATGTTCTGGCCAGGATGAAATGACTGTTGGCACAGATATGGATTTTTTTCTGCTTTATGGGCTATCCTTTCAGAGTTGAAGGGAAAGGCACATACAGCATAATATCTGCGGTGTTTTAAAGAAGCTGCAAGAGAGGGAAATTAGCATCAAGTCTGGTTATAAACAACATATGGAGAATAAATCTCCATTAAGCAAGGCTGAGGAGGAGGGGGAGCTAAGGGGGCAGCTAAGTCAAATAGCAGAAAAGACCTAGTTTTAAATGCTCTTCTGGACAAGCTCGTGTAGACTAATTAGCTACCTCATGAGCTGGCTAAAATGCAAGAGATGGAACTTTTCTGTTAAGCATAATCATAGAAATGTATTTTCCTGCCTCATCTCATGTCTTAATATCGCAAGTCTGGTTTTACCTCAGGCTATATTCTCTTGCTCCCAGCCTTAAATCTAGTTGAGGGATAAGGGTACCTAAATAATCTCCGTGTGCCAGGCACAATCCCCCACAGAAAATGAAAGACTAAATTCAGAAACCAGCCAGGGACACGGAATCACCAGGATATTGCTGGAAGAAGCAGTAAAAGTGCCAAATCATGCCAGATATATCTGGTAGTTTCTATCATCATGTGCCTTTTTGGCAAGTGACAAGCTGTTGTGAGAAGGAATTCAGGTAGCCACCATGAACTCTCTGCAGAGAATAAACCAGACCTGCTAGAATGGAGAAACGGCTTCATTCCTGCACATCCTTGCTGCATCGAGAAAAGCAATTAGCACAGGGAATTTGTCCTATTGCAGTTTTACATTTTAGTGTCCAATTTTGCTCAGGGAGGAGGTGCCTGGGGATTTCCAATACATCTGTTCTAAGAGGGAGGGCAGAGGGAAATTACTTTAATTAAAGTAACAGGAGTACACTTTGAACCTTTACAATCTGATCAAACTGGAACAGAAGGAGGAAAGTGGGGGGAGCCACAATGGAAAGGAATTATGAAATATAAATCATAAAGCAGAGAGGAGAGAACATAACAAATGGCAGGCCAGGTGCATCTTTCCTAAGTGGTGCTGAATTTAGCCCAAATCCCTCATGCCTTTTTTCCCCTTGGCCATCTGAACAGATGTCCGTAGCCTTAAGGCAAATTATAAAATATAGAGGGAGGAATTCTGCTCAGTGCTGTTGCCTTGAAAAAAAGTCCCAGCTGCTGATTTTCACTGTGTGTACTTCTACTGCTCTGGAACTGGAGGGAAAGAATACAGTGAGCAGCTGGAATTTGTAGGGGGCTATGGGCTCTTCCATCAACACATTTACTCCTCCTTTGCCTTCCGCTTAACATTCCAGTGAGTTATCAGCTTTGCTCCTCCTCATGTTTTATATATAGGTAGAAGGGAAAATATAAAGCTCTTTTTCTTATGAGTATTCATTTTCCTACTCCCCATGTTTACCATCCTTGGAGGAAAGTTAGACCACAACTCACTAAAACACCTGCAGACAGAGTGAATTTCATGCAACACCTTTGGCTGATGCCTTCTCTAGGCTGCCCCTAGATGAATTCCTGCTCATCACTTTCATTTTAGCCTCTTAAACTTCTCTTCAGTGTGACCTGCCCTTTCTGAAGATCAGGCATGGAGATTTATGTGGAATCTGGGATTACCAAGGCCATAACCACACAGCGTACCAATGCCATTAAGCATCTAAATCCCTTTGTAAAGCTGAACTTCATTGAGTCACTTTGTTTCCCTGCTGTCCCTACTTCCTCATGCCATTGCCAACTTCACAGTTTATGGCCAAAATGACGAAGCCTTCAGGTCCATGGGGAGTAGGATGATACAGTGTCATCAAGAAGGGAAGGCGGAATTCTGTCTGCAGAAAGAGTGAGGGATGAACTGTGGCTTTGCAGAGCACTTGGGCACCTTTTACTGACTGGGGGAAGAAGGACATCACATTCTGCAAGTGCAATTCAGACATAGAGTAAATGCAATTCAGACATAGAGTAAAGGTGTAAACTTAAAAGCTACAGCTGCACTCATCTACCCAGGTTCCAAACCTAGTTGAGGGCTCTGCCTAAAAGCAAAATTCTCCTGCACTCCATCCCTGTTCAAAAGCACAGAGAAACCACTACAACCACCATGCAGGCTATACAATGACACATTGGTGTTTGCAGTCTTAGAATAGGAAGGACAAAATCTGCACCTTTCACTTGATACAGACTTAGCAGGAGTCTTTTCAGGATTTGAGAGCCACATCTCATGGCAACATATGATGGAGCCCTTCCTGCTTATATTTCTGGATACCTTTATTTCAGTCCCTGGTCACCATAATGGCATTCCTTACACACACACACACACACACACACACACACACAACAGACTCCATATTTTTGAGTTTTGATTTACAAGAAGTTATAACAATTCTCTCAGCCTGGTATCTGTGTCTGGCAGGCCATCTGGTGAGCAGGTTGCAAGAAGAAAGAATCTTTTCTATATTACTACTTTCTAAATTTTTCAAATTAGTTTCCCCACACACACACACACTTCACCTTGATGAAAAAATAATCTTGAGCTCCTCACAATGTTGATCTCAAATGAGCTCTAGTCTATCCATTTCTGCTGTGAAGGATTTATTAAACAGAATATAAAATAATGAAGCTTTAATTTTCAAACTCTTTAACTTGTTGCCCTCCTGCACCCCAATGAAAACCAAGAGGCAGCTGCTATTAGAAATACTAATTATTTTATGGATAATTAGATGCAATTAGTCATAAAAGCACCTGATCTCACTTAATAAAGGCAAGAGGGGTGGTGGGAGGGTGTGGGGAGAAGAAAGAAGTCCTTTTAAAATGTTGAGATATGCAAAAGCAGTAACAATAAGAAAATGAATGCACAAATTAGAAGATTTGCCAATGTCAGTAGTAGAAAGTAATAAGGCTGCAGAAGAGGCAGCATTCTAGAAAAGTAATGCAATATTTGAAATTTCAGCTGTTTAGGTAGTGAACTAAAAGAAGCTGCATTTTTTCTGGTTTCCTGTAAGAAGTTTACATCCTTGTGCTTTGTGAGTATCCTCTCCTCTTCCACTCTCCAATAGAGTGCTGAATTTTAACCCACTCAGTCTGACAGAGGTGATATCAAGTTTCACGGAAATAGGTTGCTGGTACATAAGTGAATCTCCCTTGAGGTCTGAGACAGAGACTTTTCTGTGACTGAAAACCCAGGCAATCCCTGTGGAGATGAGTCTTCATGGGACACCTGGAAAAGTTTCAGGCAGACTTTGTATGTTCTTAAACTACAAAGTCAGTGATCAAGAATGACAGCTTCACAGACACGATGCTCAACTTGCACCAGAGCTCCCAGAACACCTCATTCTCTGTTCTCACAGTAGCTATCAGAGAGGAAAGAGGCACCAGTCCTCCTCCCTTTGCTCTGAGATATGCAGAGTGACCAGGAGGTGTTGCTGGGTCATCAAAGGCCATGTTCACTCCTATGGATGCTGTAGTGCTGCTGCCAGGGCAGGGGCATGGCAGACGGCTCATGTGGCAACAGACAGGAGGCACTTACTCTGTGTGGCTCTCCAGACACGCCCCAGCTCTGTGACTCTACTGTTGCTGCAGCAACTCCCCTTCCACATCTTCTCCCTTCCATATTCCAATGTGGCTTTACAAGGACAGCTCTGCAGTTTTTGTCTTGAGCTTCCCACCCTTCAAAGGAAGACAAAAGAAACTGGAAATTTTGACGGTATCTGGTAACAGACCATCTCCCAGGGCGGATTGAATTATCAGTGCTATTTCTTACAGTGAGATCAACAAGCTACTCTATATACACTTTAGACTATACTTTATGTCCTTTTAAATCAATATGCTCTCAGATCTCTCTAAGCGTCACCTACGGCACAAATTCTTTTTCTCCAATTTTCTGTAAGCTGCCATAATTAGATGGATTAGGGGAGTAAACAGTCCATCATTGACCCTCTTGAATGTAGTAGATGAAACTGCTATACAGCATCACATCCCATTAAAAGCCTGCCTCACTGAACACAAGCTATTTCACAGTGACGGAGGTCTTAATAACCGTGCCTAAAGGGAAGTTACTATTAGAAAGAAATATCAGGCATATAAGCCATGGCAAATACATGGACGATGTTAGGGCTGGAAACACATCATCAGGTTGTGATCCAGGCCAGCAGGCAGCAGAGCAAATATGCTGCTGCACTGCTGTGCATAATCTCAGAGTTCAGCATGTATACCCCATGTACACCCCTGATTTATGTCCTGCAGACATGCAGAAAGGAACTGAATTTCATTTCTGTCTGTAATGCCTTTTGCCATGTGTTCTTTCTTATTTATGAGTTTTAACCCACAGCATCCCACAGTACCAGAGTGTCTGTATAATACACAGCACTTCATTGCACTTTTTGTTCAATATGCAGCAGCTTTTCACAAGCCTACATCCTAGTTTCTTTTCTTTGTGTTTTTTTGTTGTTTTTGGTTTGGTTTGGTTTGTTTTTTTTTCTTCCTAACATCAGTGTGAGGCTGCAGTAGTTTAGCAGTTTGGGATATTNCATTTTCCTCAATAATCCTTATTTCACCTCATGAAAATGAAGTTTCAATTTCCCCTTCTCTGCTTAGCTATAGCAGAGGCAAATAAGTGAATAGTTTTCATGGTCCCTGGCGCCTAACCAGCGTCAAATCACCACAGAGGCTCAGTTCAATAGCACAGTCGATGCAAAATTATCTAATTGCTTCTCTGATGTGGTTGACAGGTGAAACATTCTTTAGAAAGGTGATTTGAGCTGATTGACTTACACCAAGAGAGGTTGCAAAGATAACCCAAAACAAATATGCAAATTCTCTCTGCTCTTATTCATAGGACCCTCCTGTTCAAGTGCTTATTATTTTTACTACTTTAATCAAAAAAATACCAAATCTTTTCTGAATGTTAGCATGGATGATTATCTTTTGACTCCCACAATCACACAGTAAAATATTTTGTTGCTTCTTCCTTGCAAATACTGACTTTTGGAACTCTTGAGGAAATTTATTGCTTTTGACAAAACTCCCTTTTAGAAATATTTACATCCAGGATTAAAGCTATATTTATCAAGTGGGTGAGACTATCCAAAAGCTGATCAGATCAATAATCCCATTAGTTCATCCTTCATTTTCAACACAGCTACATAATTCTGGTGAACCAAGATGGACAGGGACCTGAACGCCTCTACAAGAGATGGAGGCTTTAGATAATTCAGGATGTAAATCCCTCCTTCTTCACTTACCCTCTTGTTTCTAACTCACATAAGAAAACATTTATAAACAGAGGGTAAAAATTCTGTATCATTACCTAAAGATTACTTGCTTTAAAATCCAGAGAATTAAATTATTTCTTTTCTCTTTCAGACAATTTAAAAGCCAGTTTCCCACTCACTGAGTAGGTGCAGGGGGAGTCAGAAGACCTCTTAGCTTTATACAATATTTTCCTCTATTTCAAATAGTATGTATAAAACCTTGAGTTCCCTATCTTTTTTCAAAGTTCTTAGAAAAACAGCAAGAGACTCTGTTCCTAAGAGTTCAGCATATTTGGCAAATACCCTGAATCAGCTGTCATGGCCACAAATCTGCAAATACTACAGAATCTGAGTCCCAGCCTTAAACACGTAAAATAGAGGTGGGTGTTGCTCCAATGGTTTGACAGGGAGACTGAAACATCACTGTCCTCAGTGTGTTTCTTGCTCAGTATGGCTGACCATGGTCAGCCAACATTCCACACACTGCTTTGTGATCACAGAATGGTTTGGGTTGGAAGGGACATTAAAGATCATCTTGAGATCATCTTGTTCCAACTCCTGCTGCCAAGGGCAGGGACACCTTCCACTGGGCCACGTTGTTCAGACCCCCATTCAACCTGGCCTTGAACACTTCCAAGGACAGGGAATATGCAACTTCTCTGGGAAACTTCTTTCAGTGCCTCACCACCTTCTTAGTAAAGGTGATGATCAATTTAGACTCAAAAATGTTGGTGCTGTTTATCTACTGTTTATTAATAACAAGTACAGTTCTAGAATAAGGACCAATTTTTGCAAAAATCTGAAGTTCATCACTTCATTTTTCAGCTGAATTATTTATCTACATGAGCTATAAGCTTTAAAAGAATGTATCTGTACTGTACAGTAGAAACAGACATCCTAAAAATGCAATAGGACCTTCGGATACCTTAGTGTAAGCACAAAGTAATGCAGTGTGTGAAATATATAAATTGTCTCCTAGTAATTGTAAAAAATACTGGAACTTGTAATGAAGTATTTCTAGAAAAATGAGACTTTCCAGAAAGCACCCAAAATTCTGGGCAGTATGAGGTTATAGTCTTCCTACTAATGGCATCTCTCCCTGTCAGTGTGGACTCTGAATCTACCTTTATTCTCATTCAAGAGTATGCCTTGAGTTGGCTAATTCTGGTCAGACAAATAAGCCAAACCACAGCAAAATTCACAAATGCTGTGGCCCGAGATGACCTAAGGAAAAGTAACATTTAGACATGATGTACACAAACGTGTGTTTGGGAAATGGAAAGGGGCATGGAATGTGGCACATCCTTTGCATCCTGCACAGCATCTGGGTATAAGCATGTAAATGTCTTCAACTGAGAGGGAAGGAATGGAGGGAAGCATGAAGCTGAGAAGGAAGGTGAGGAGCACTTTTCTCCATGACACTGTTTTCAGTGCTGCTGCACTAATTTGTGTTTAGATATGAGCATCTGTCATCTCTGTGCCTTTTACATCTCCATAGAAGTCAATTATGAGCTGGCATATCCCTCCACGCTCCCCAGGTCTGGCCGCTGCTGGAAAACATTGTTTCAGCCTAAGCATTGCAGTTCTTAGTACACATGACTTTAATGTGAACACTCAGCAATCTCATATCTTTATGTTGGATGGTTTTGCTTTGGCTCATGTA
The DNA here is from genome assembly GCA_020086605.1 of Lanius collurio. Classification (NCBI taxonomy): domain Eukaryota; kingdom Metazoa; phylum Chordata; class Aves; order Passeriformes; family Laniidae; genus Lanius; species Lanius collurio. The sequence continues at coordinate 5,101,672 of JACBWW010000005.1, forward strand.
GTTTTGAATGTTGTTGAGTTTTATAGGGATGTTTTCAATCAGTCTTTAAAATGAATAAAATGAGTCTTTCAAAACTCAGGCATATTTGAGGTTCATCAGGCCAAAATAAACATACAGTTTATGAATTGCTGACATGCTGCACAAAGAAGCAATTTTAAGTCACACAGATCCCATACCAGAGTGAGCCCATATCCTAGAGGAGGCATAGATAACACCAGTAGAATGAAAGACAAGTGACTGGGCAGCATATCAAAAACTATGAAATCTCAGTGGGAGGAGAGCTTCCAGAACCTCCATGACAATTAGTTTGAGGCTGGCGGGGATATGAAGGTTACAGACTCTTTCCAAGCTTGGTTTTACAAAGAGCAACTTGCAGCAGGAAGGAAGGCTGTGAGTGGAGCTCAGCACACCAAAGCAGCAACCAGGTGCCAGGGGCCAGGAAGATGCTGCGGCAGAAGGATCTCATACCAGTTGGAGGGTGAATCCCTGTGAATCAAGCAGGGCCTGTCATGCTCAGGACAATGAAAAAGGGAAGCTGGAGAACTCATGAAACATCAAGCTTCTCCTCACTCCATCTCTTCCTCTAGATCATCCTTTATTTTTAGTTACCGTAACTCATTTGCCATTACTTAACTGCCATTTATCATCCCAAAGGACTGGGCATTCACATTGACTCCAGACAGAGCCCTTTTTCACAAAACATATTGGCAATGCTTTCAATTCATGAAACAGTTCCTTGTACTTTTCTGTATGGAGTCTGCCAGGAGGGAAGCAGGACAGAGGCATCTGTCCTCTGTGAGCTTGAAGTTCACAGCTTTGCAGACAGTTCAGGAAAGGTTCTGATGTTTGCTCTGCTTCTCATCTTGGAGAGAAAAGCGATGGTTGGAAGTGTTCCTCTAATATAAGGGGCAGGAAGAAAATGCAGGGGAAGGGGGAAACACTGTCATTCCCTCAGGTTGTGCATGCACAGGCACGTGGGTGTGAGTGTGTGTGAGTCTTCCCTGCCCCTCCCCTTCCATCTCATTTCTTAAAAAACAGGCAGGAATTGGAGAGAGATAAAAGGATGTCACTTGTCTTTCTACCCCTCCCCTTTCTGTACTATAAATTCTTAAACAGGCCCTAGAGAGTAAATTGCTTTTTCAAGTTTTATCAACAAGAAGGCAGCCCAGAAGAGTTACAGTTCAGTGCTCAAAGATTGCGTTCATGTTTAGCATGAAGCTTCCAGACCAGAAAATAATTATATATATATACATACATATATATATATGGAGGAGTGACTCCTCCCTTCTGATGGTATGGAATTTGCATTTTGTGGATGTAACTCATCCCCCTGATACATTTCTAAGTTTCCAGTCTCATCTGAAGTAAACTCATTCTGTAGTCAGGATTATAATCAGACCTACCCCAGCTGGGACACAGGAGAGACATGCTGGACCATGGAGACAGCTCCACTAAGTGCAAACTATTTCACAAGGCATTTTCCAAAAATTATAATTTAGGGCTTTCAGATATGCAAGACATCACTGAAAAGTAGTTTTTTAAGCCTGCTTTGTGCCATAATTTCTTACTTTAGAAACATCAGATGCTATTTCTCAAGTTTTAATTTTCAATTAGTAGCAAAATTGAAAGATGGGGAACACTGAAAAGAGGACAATATGTCCACATACATGTATGTGTGCTAATCTGTGACAGAAAATTAGAGAAAAGGAATGCTGATAGACAATATCAGAAAACAACACAGAAGAGAAACGTTTCCTTGAAAAATAAGAAGGTATATTTGCAACATTAGTTTTTGTCTATTCAGTTCAAACCCGTTAGATTTTGAACCATGTTGTTCTTTCAGAAGAACTGACCCTCTTTTCAGAAAGATCAGGAGAACCAGGAGGGGTCTAATCTGGTGTTGGTTTTTAAAAAGAGCCTTGGGAAGACTTTCAGTCTCCTGGTAAAGCCCCATTTAGGGGGTACAATATGGCAAATTCTGATTCCTTCTTCTCTATCAAACTGCTTTGCCTCCCCATTGAAGTAATGAAAAAGAACTTAAGAAGTCCAAAGCAAAGCATAATTCATCAGTTCTTTGAAAGAAGAGCTTTTTATTAAAAAAGACAAAAAAAAATCCAAAAAAAACCCCAAAGCTTGATTTTTTTCACAAGCAGGTGTGCTGTATTACCTGCCACTGTTCCCACAGCTTTTTGTGGAGTGAGATGGTGACACAGCAGTGCAAGGGGCAGGCTTGTGGGGATCGGCTCACAACTCTGTGATGCTCCTGACTATACAGTTTGTAACTGAATCCTCTTACTTCATGCAGCACATCCCCTGAAGCCGAAGGGAACTAACTGGCAGTAATGGTCTCAGGAAGTTAAGATTAATAAAGTTCTCATCATCTGCTTCTGAAGCCATAAGCTTGGAATTACACTCCAAAACTATGCTCAGAGTCCTCCATGGGGAATTATAAGATAGAATTGGGTTGTGGGCTGTAAAACCTGCCTGCAGAGGCACTTGGCAGAACAAAGGAACACATGGCAGCAGAGAGGCTTGTCTCCACCTGGCCTGGGGGGAAGAGGTGTCATACAGCAGGCCCCTATGAGGTGTGATGCTGATGTGGCAACACGGGATAGGTCACGTCATATAAGGAAATACTGTGCCTTAGAAAAGTGTAAAAAACCAACTCACTCCTTTGAATAAACAACTGAGATTCCCTCACAGTCTGGGTCCGAGATTCAATGGCTGTCAGTCCTCCAAGCTGCTGGTTTAGGCTGCTGTGATATTTAGGCTGACTTTACTATGCCAGCTATAATTGCAGTAGAATCATAGAATTATAGAAACTTTTAGGTTGACAAAGACCTTTAAGATTATTGAGTCCAACAGTAACACCACCAAGTCTGCCACTAAACCACATCCTTGAGTGCCACCTCTAGACAACTTTTAAATACCTCCAGGGATGGTGATTCAACCACTTCTTAGGCAGCCTGTTCCAATGCTTGACAACCCTTCTGGTGAAGAAATTTCCTAGTATCCGATCTAAACCTCCCCTGGTACAACTTCAGGCCATTTCCTCCTGTCCTATCACTCATTACCTGGGAGAAGAGACTGACCCCACCTGGCTACAGCCTCCTTTCAGGCAGTTATAGAGTTATAAGGGCCCCCCAAGCCTCCTTTTCTGCAGGCTAAACCACCCCAGCTCCCTCAGCTACTCCTCACAGGACTTGTACTCCAGATCTTTCACCAGCTTCATTGCCCTTCTCTGGATACACTCCAGCACCTCAGTGTCCTTCTCATTGTGAAGGGCCCCAGAACTGAACATGGGATTTAAGGCACCAGTGCTGACTACAGAGGGACAGTCCCTGCCCTGGTCCTGCTGGTCACACTATTTTTGATACAGGCCAGGATGGCATTGGCCTTCTTGGTTACCTGGATATAGGCCTGCTCATGTTCCACTGCAGTCGACCAGCACTCCTAGGTCCTTTTCCTTCAAGCATCTTTCCAGCCAGGTTTCTGTGGTGCTCAGCCTGTGTCACTGCATGGGGTCATTGTGACCCAACTGCAGGACCTGGTACTTTGCAATGTTGCCAACAACGTCTTTATCCCAGTCACACAGGGAAAAAGGCCCTCTGCAGTTCTTTCATACCTGGAACTAGGAGCATAGGCACAAATCTGTTAATCTCTGATGTAAAGATCATTAAATTATAATCCCTTCTTTCAATATGGGTGAATCCCATTTTTACCATGCCTTAGTCCCATCTTAGTCATATCATAGACTCACCACCTGTCATTTTTGTCACTGACTACTTATGTCAGTGCATTAATATTGCTATGTGTTTAAAATAATAATTAGAACTCAATGAATAATGAATAATGAATAAGCTGAATAATTTATTCAAATATATTGCAAAACTTGAACAACTTACTTGATGAATATATTTAATAACTCACTCTGCCCCTATCTTTGTGAATAATATTTTACAACTAGATGAGCAATTTGTTTTTAAAAAATAGTAACATTTGTTATATGAATTATCTACTTAATACTATTCAACCAACTCTAAATAATAGCGCATTACCAGCAAGTGCATTCTTAAATGGTCACTGGAGGGCCAAATAACCATGTCTGAGCATTCTGGGAAGACCTTTTGCTTATAAAATACTTACTGTGATGAAATATGATCTTTCTAACTCAGGAACTAATTTTTACTTTTTAGTGGAGTAAAAGAAGACCAAGGAGTAGCAGAAGAGAATAAGGATGTCCATCCTTTTCCTGAAACCATAACATGCCCATCTTTAGATGGGATGAAAGCTACCAGACATGAAGTAGTACAGGAGGACAGAAGTGTAATTATGCCTGCGTTCCTGTTCCTCATCTCCAGTGTAACACTGGAGAAACTCCAGAGAGAAAGCACTGAGGTCCGTAGAAGTGATCCTGAAAGAGAGTGTTGTACCACAAGCTAGAGGGTTTGCAGTGTGTAATTGAAGAGTTAGCATGAACTCAAATCAAGAGAGCTTTCCCCAGTTAGGATATGAAGAGGGAGAACTCTTAAGACCAAAGTGTCAAATAAGCAACCCTTTCACCCAAGGGTACTTCCATATTGAGAGTCAATGAACCCACATTATGACCAAGAAAGCAGTAACTGTTCCTGATGCTTAATGATCACCAAAGGTCATGGGTGAGAGATTTTCTTCTCTATTGATCTAGTGTACTTTCCCCAATCCTGGATGCCTTTGTTCGACTCTGATAGATTCTCAGACCCAGGACTGAGCTTCCCCAAGGAGCCACACAGTGTACTTGGTAGCAATCCAGCTTTTGATATTGAAGATAATATTTATTGCTCAGGGAGAAAGAGCTCATATTTTTTTCAACTACTACCTGGACTGACCTAGTTGGATTTAGCCTTGAAGAAGAAAAATGTAGCAAAGTGCCCTTAAAGATTAAAATTGATTTTACTTTTTACAGCTTTGCTGTAAAGCCTTGGGCTGATGTACAATTTGCAGTTGTAATTATAGTATTTTAAACACACAGTTCTTACTTGTAGTGATGCCTTTTCCTGGTCTTAAAATCAAGAATCAAACACGGTTAGAAGAGAAAAAGGGGTTTTACCTTGGTATTTATTTTAATGATCCTTAGGTGCACCACATCCAGGTGGAATGCACCGAAATGCACACCACAATGCACACACACAATAGATCTGGTATCACATTGTAGGTCTTACTAATTAGCACATCTATCAAAGATTCCTCAATGAGAGGCTCGAGTGAGCCCCCACCCCGAGGAACCTTCCCCTTGCATGGTCGTGTCTTAGTTTACAAAATGTGTTTTGGAGATGACCTTGGTGTTTGAGGCTTTCTGATCCCTAACTATGAGGCTTCTAAGATGTTTAGTCTCCTAGCTTAACAAAATAAGTCTAAGAATGTAGGCTAAAAAACACTAAGAATACAAAAGGCTATAAAAAGGTACATAAAAGGGGTATAAAAGAAAAGGCAAAAAATTTATCTGGCATCAGTAGCCTTTGTGATTCTGGCTCAGTTACCTCTGGATGTGTGACCTTAGGGATTTTATTCAAGTTTTCTCTCCATAATCATCTCATTAAAAATTGTAACATGTAAAGATGAAGTTCACAATCCTACTTTTCCTAATTACCTGTAAAGCCTTTTGTACAGATAAACCCAAGGGGCCAAGTACACAGCCTCTCCTAGGACCACTGGGCACTGCCATGTGAAATGAAATTCACAGGTTGTTCTTGTTCTGAGATGGTTCTTCAGGATCCTCCAAGACAGGCTTTATTTGCTTTGGTCGCCCACTTGTGACCACTAGTATGTCTTTGACCTTTGAGCATCTATCTGAAGGAAAGTACATGGTGTCTTTTATAAGGTTTGAGAGCTGTGTGAAGCTGAATGTCTCAAGGTACCCAGGTCAGTACTGTGTGGGAAAATACAAAGCTGGAGCTCTGGAGCACTCTTGAGCTTTGCCTTAATTCTCTTACCTACAGAGCAAGTTGCCACATTCCAGCCTATAAGAAAACATTGATAACTGAGGAGCTGGGGTTCCAGTGTGTGCCCATGTCTTGAGTTAGATGGAATCTCTACAGTCAATAGGTTAGTTGCCTGAAGATCATATTTCATTTAAAACACTCTGTAAGGACTGGAAGCCTCTTTATACATCCCCACACATACAAGGATTGTCTCTGCAGCACTTGAAGAAACATTCAGCCTAGCTGGTCCTGATAACTGAGAAGCACTTGGAGGAGGAACAATTTCTGTATTGGGCTCAGCTGGATATTTCATACAGAAAAACACAGTACACGGATGGAAGAGGCATAAGATGAGTTAACAGCAATGCCTGTGCTGGATATTTCCAGAGGGCTGAACAAGCACTTACAGATGGGAGAATGTGGAACAGCCATGACTCATGTTTTGGGGAAGGTCGACAAGCTTAAAGTCAAGTCCTTCCAGCACTGGCAGAATGTCCACACACCACAGACCCTGGAGTCGTGTCACCTGCTGCAGGATACCAAGGGAATTGCACTGACTTCAGTTGCTGCAGTTGTAACCAGTGGCAGGAGAGCGGCTTTCCCTGACATGCATTTCTCTATCTGTGAAACTATGGGTTTAAAACACAGATTCCAATATGAGTTACCTTCTGACAGCCACTGCTTTAGGACATGCAGACCCTGACCTCTCCATCTCTTATTTTTGTAAGCTCACCACTCCAGCTCCCTCGCCATAAGCCATTGCAAATGCTCTTGAAGATATCACTCATATTTCCAAGTACTTTAAAAGGTTTAGTTCAGTCTCATTTGTGTGCATGCCCTGTATAACCTATCTGTTATTTGTGCACAAGAGGCATAGACCAAATTCATTCCAGGAATCAAGAAAACTCCCAGACTTCCTCCGTTTGGGTGTGTTTCTCCACTTTTGTATGTGTGCAGGGACACATTTTTCTGTGGAAACTTTAATTGGACTCTCAGTCCCCTAAAAACAAGTACAGCCAACAGATTTGTTTATGAGACTCAGCCACTGAATATTTAGTTTTAGAAGAGTCAATTTCAAGCTGTGCACTTGCAAAATCAGGCAATGAACCGTACAGACTTCTGCTGTCTTGCCTTGATTTATACTGCAATGGGAAGCTCTGTAATGCAAAATGATATTAAAGTAACTGGTGTAAAGGGGTCCTCAGCCTTTAACTGGCAACCTGGAATGCTTACAGCTCAGTTTGGCTGGACTTCCAGGGATTCAGCCTATGAACTAAACCAATGCAACCTATCAGCTCCTTCTACAATGTTACATCAATGTTATTTCACCTCACAAGGTAAAAAAGGTAAGCAGTCCCATTTTTTGCATATATAGACATGTTTGGGAACTTACTAAATCATTTAAGCTATCTGCTTTTATGATATAAAATCATGGCCGCAAGGTATATACAGTGTTATCATTTCAAGCACCTCTGCAATAGTAAATGTTAAATCTATTGCTGCAGTTGTATTACTGACCTTTTCCATAATTTCAGTGAACACCTGATACACACCAAGGTTGGAAAGACAGCCTCATAAGGTGTAATGCGTCCTTGCTTTCTACAGTACATAATCATGTGTTGCCAATAAATGACCAGAACTACTCCATGCTTCCTGTGTTTAACAAATCTACATTTTGCTTTTTCATCAGTGTCTGTTCTCTAGGTTGAAGAGTCTGAGTATAAGCATCGCCAGGCATCTCATTTTTAGTGTATCAAAAATATTTGGGTTTTCTGCTACAATTTTGTTATCTTTGAAGCCTTGTGCTCCTTGATCTTTCCATGGCCCTACATAATAATTAGCATCTCTGCTTTTTTGCCATTCACTTTTTGGTCCCTCTTACTTAACTTCAGCTTTCTCAGACAATTGTTCCTTTATGGTTTGTTTTGGTTTGGTTATGTTTTTTTTCTTTGGTTGGTTTTTGGTTTTAGTAGGACACAGCTTTGTGGTTTTTTAAATAATTACTCCTTATTCCCTTATGCTTCTGCTAAGCTTGGCCTGTTATCTTTTAGTCCTTCTCAAACATTTATGGATAGGTAGCAAGTATTTGCTGTGACCAGCCACCATGGTATCTTTAAGCATCTTCAGTGCTGTCCAAAAGAAAGATTTTTATGTATTGCAACCACTTATTTTAGCTTCTTTATAACAAGACCCCTTATTTTTCTGCAGTTAGGATTTTTTTTTAAATTCATCAGTACAATAGACCTCTTGGCTTTTGCAGGAGGAATGAAGATGTTGGACATAAATACAGTATTTCCACCATTCCCAGCAGCTCTGTGACAGTCACGAAATCCTGCACATTGGTGATGACTTCTAGTTTCTTTTCCTTGTATTGTATTTCCATAGAAAAATAAATTGTCATTGCCTGAAAGTTCAGCCCACACATCACTCTCCACAGTGAAGTTTATCCAGAAAATGAGGACAATTACAATCTTCTTTCATTGTTCATTCCTGCCTTCCTGGATCTCCTTCAGTGTGTCAATCCCTATCATCATCTTCATCAGGCAGTCTGTAATAGCCTTAGTGCTGTATTTTGCCTACATGGGACCGAATTTTGATTTACAGGGTTTCTATTACTTGCTGACAAGGTTTGCTTGATTGTTAATTTGGTTTGACTCAAAGTTTCTTTCAGGCTCTACTATGATCGATTCATCTATAGAGAACATTTGTCTTTCCAGTGTAATTTTTCAGATTAGTATTACATGGTCAATCTGCTTCTCCTTCCACCAAATTTCCAGTATATCTTTTATGTATTTATATTCATTTAATTCTAAATATTCCTGTCTCCCTTACTTGCTAGTATTAAGGTAGATGTACGCATAAAATTACTTTTCACTTTCTTCTATCTGTGCCATCATGCATTTGTAACTTGGCAATTTCTAGGTTTCATCCTTTGCTTTGAAGAGTTCTGAGGATGAAGAGTTCTTATAATGCCAGGATGCATTCTCTGAACCCTGTGCTCCTCAGCATCCTCCTGTGTGCACCATCAGCAGCTGGAACTGCCCATGGCACACTCCTTCACTTCCAGACATCTCTCTAGTCTTGACGGTTTTGATACCTCTCACGTATATAATTTTCCAGACAGCATTACCTGTTCACATCTGCCTGGCCCAGAGTAGATTACCAGGACTGTTTTGGGGAAAGCTGCCAAGGAGTTCCTGCTCTTTTATCTCCCTATATGTCACTGAGGATGGTGGCCATCAGCTCCTTCTCAAAATTTCCCAGAACTCTAGCAAAAACCATTGTGAGCTCTGATGCTTCTCAACTTACAAGCAAACCAGGAAACAACCTTTTCTGGAACCACAAGCCCAAACAGGGACATGTTTAATAAGCAGTATTCACAACACAGCTGCCTACTCCAGCCTCTCATATGCAACAGTTTCTTGTCACGTCACCCTCCTCACAAAACTCCTCAAAACCCAACCTACTTCTCCTTCAGGAAGAAGGTTTTCAGACCCACAGGCGCACAACCCATAGTAGCAATCATAGACAAATAACAAATAGAGAAGGGAAATGGTAAAGCAGCAGTGACAGTCATCACAGTCTCATAGCTGACCACAAATCTGAGAGATGGCAGGATCCCTCGTGGACTGAGGATATTGTTCTTACACCGTATGAACACAATATCAATACACTGTGTTTAAAGAAATGGAAAGGTAGAAGCACATCCTGTATTGCATGAAATCCTTTCCCAGCTGTTTTTTCAGAGATGACCAAAACAGGCAGGCACAGATTTTAAAATGGTGCTATTCTGTCTCTCCACACACCCTTTGAAGAAGGTTTATGGTGGGGCTGCAAAGCTATCCTAGGCTCTTGCACTGCAGCTGGGTTCGTGTGGGTTGGGTTACTCAAACCAAAACAACTCCAACACTTTATAAATCGTGGTAGAGACCAATTTTCCACCCCTTTCCTTTCCTGCTTTGCCTCCTCTCCTGAGGCACTGAGCATAAGAGCATTCCCTTTTCAGTTATTTTCTCTGAACTGAGAGTGGGGAGAAATGCCACATTTGGGAATATAAAATCTGGCAAGAATGAGAAAAAAAAAAAAAGAGACAGGAAGCAGACAATTATCCTGGTTAGCCAAAAACTTGCTTTAGGGGGTAAAATGGTTGTATTGAAAAGTACTGCTGAACTGAACTGCTCTGAATTGGGAAAATTTTCCCTGGTTTTACAGTCAGGCCCTTGTAGGTAGAAAGACATCAAATGTAGCAGTAAAAATCCTACATTTGTGACTTTCCAGAAACTAGCAGGAGCCTCTCTTTTATCTCAACAGGAGCTTCTCTTCTTTGATTTTACTGTCTGCATTACTGTGTAGTTTCTCCCTTCTTTATCATCTGCTTCTCTCTGTAACAGCATCATTAAGAACAAGTAAACACCATTTAAAAAAATCCACCTTATTGTCACTGCGTTGTTTTGAATTGGATTATTGACTCTTGAATAATGCCAGGGTTAGAGAGAAGCAGGCAGAAACTAGCTTTGAACCCCTCTGGGTAAACAGCCTGCTTACAGCATCAAAAGAAATGAGTTTACTCTAACTGCATGCTCTAAGTGGGAGAACCTTGAGAGCTTTTCTCAACTGTAGCTCACACTCAGATGGCCCTATTTTGGGCAAGTTTTGCTGACTGGACAATTTTCCTCAAGCACTGTAAGGAGCGTGGCATCACAGTGCTAGAAGTTTAAGGAAGGGGCTTCACAGCATCTGTAGGAACATAGTGGGAATTAAAACACCAGTCCTTGTTTTGTGATAGATAAAGGACCTCACAATAATTCAGAGAGCAGCTGATTTGTGACTTTTTGAGACCATTAAATGGCTTTCTTACAAAGGAACAGAGAGACAAGACACTCTCAGCAATGCTGGGAAAATGTTGTGTGAGTGGGAGGGAAAAATCACTTTAGTCAGGTAGATCCTGTAGCTCCAGGAGGTAGGGGAAAATACTTCTTCCAAGCTCTGATCTAAGGAGAAGATTCTGTCGTGTTTCCTTGAAATATTTTCCAGCTCAGGGTGCACTCTCTTGGTGAGAGGGAAGCTGAGGTCTCTGTCAGACACTGCTACCAGGTTGTCTCAGGAAAGGGAACACGAGGAAGAGTGTGAAGAAACTAATCACCTTTATTTAAAAGGAAAGAAAATAAAAAGTAAGTAAATTGGAAATTTGCTGGTAAAGTAGTCCCCTGTGAGTCTTTCACAGACCAAAGGTGGCATATGAGGTTTTTTCTTACAGCTCATCTGTCCTTGGGCTCAGAATATGATGGGACTCGTTCAAACAGCCATTCCTCTGCTCCTTTTGTATCAGTCTGCTTTCAGTTTTGTGTGTAGAGGCTTTCTATTTTTTCATATCAAGAAGCACCATGACATCTTTTAAAAATCTGTCTTTGGCATTTTCTAGCCCAGACAAGATGGGGTCTCAGTTTCTTGAGAGATGATGTCCTCCTGCTGTTTATTCCCTACTTTATTCTCCAAGTGTGACATCAGTCATCTCCATTCAACTCACCGAGACTTCCCAGGCACAGGATTATCAATGATACAGACTCCATTGGGGAATGCACAGCAGGAACAGATGCACGGTAGAGGCAGAGAGACAGAAGCCTGATTTCATGCAAACACGAACTCATAATGAAGTGGTTTTTGGACATGAAAAAGTGGAAGCAGCAAATATACAAAATATAGAAAATGTACCTGATATCCTGAAAAAAGGAATTGTCAGTGATCCTGGCAATTACAGTTTCATTAATTTAAATTCTATCCTTGGGGTGAAAATGAAGCAAATATGAGAGATGGGAGGAGGAAAGAGAATCACTAAACAGCTGGAGATAAAATTTTAGTAATGTAATTTCAGTAACATGACAATGGGTCCTCAGCCCAGTTGGATCCTCCAGGCGCCACTAGAGTACAAATAATAAAAGAATAAATCTTCACAAACAGATATAAAAGGGTTTAAAATAATTAAAGTAGTAGTTCCTACTGGAAATTCAGTTGCTATACTGCATTTTGTTTTTCCATAAAGTATTTGATATTGCATCTCCCATGAATATACTTGAATAATTAATTGAGATTGGCTTCAGTAGGAGTACTGCCATGGGGTCTACAAATTGGAGGAAAGAACATTAGCAAATTGTAATGATAAATGGCAGTGTTTGAATTTGGGGGAGGAAGCTACTGGGTAGCCACAGGGATTGGTGTTATGTCCTACCTCATTTATCACCCTCATTAATTGGTCTGGAAGAAAAACAAACAGCACATTAATGAAATTCACATTCAATGCTGAACTGAGGGGGAGTTTTAAATCCTTGTAGGGATGAATACAAAGCAAAATCAAAAACATTCAGAAAAAAAGTGAGGAGCAGGGACAGAGAATTTTTTTTTTTTTTTTTAAGGAAGTAATGCAAATGCTAGGTCTTGCTTGAAATATTTGGGGGAAATATATTGACAAAAAACTGATTCTGTTAAGAAGCCAGATATTCTAAAATCTGTGACAGCATGTCCCCTGGAAATGCATCCAGTCTTAATTACAGATCTCAGGAGATGAATTCTAATTGTGTGTTAAAGGTTTGAAAAAAAACTGGAAAAAAACCCAAACTGACCCAGGAGAATTGGTTTATTTACTAATTACAGTACTGAGTGATCGGTCATTAGGCAAAGTATTTTATTACCAATGTTGTGGCAACTGTCTTGTTCTTCTGTTTTTTCTTCTCTCTCCTCTTTATGTGTGTTCAAACCTTAGCAAACCTGAAGGCTCTTTCTATATTTTTCTTTATTTTTTTCTCTCATTTTGTCATCTTTGTCTTTTGCCTATTTTTGATTCTCTTTTCCTGATATAATCTGCAATTAGTCAGGAAGAATTAACTTCTTGGACAGACCAATTACTTAATAGATTGCAATGCTTCCAGAGGCCAAATGTATCTGCTGCTCAACAGCCCTAAAAGAAAACTTATTGCAAAATAGTGGTGGAAGTATAACAAGGCATTTTTGTATTTTCCTTTTGATTGTTCTTAGTATAATAGCAAACACATTTTGATGCTAAACTTAACACAGGCTTGGGTTTTCAGCACTGTGCCTTGGTAATTGAATGCTTGCACTTAAGTATGATTCTCAGATTCATTTCTTACTAGATTAAGTAGTAAATGTAAATCAGAAAATATTTCTCAGTGTGGTGTACTGCTTTAAAAAAGTCAACATAGTTTTCATTTCTGCACAGAGACTTGGCATCATTGGCTGTTCAGGATTCCAATGTGGTTGCCACCCAAAGCAGACAAGAAACCACTAATCCATATTCAGTATGATGTCATCAGTACCTTCCCAGGAATAGGCAGCATGTGCTCCTTGAGTGGTGTAGTACTGGGTTTTAGATGGAATCATGGTATAATATATCCAGTGGAACTTTCCATCAGTTTGACAGCTCTCCAGCACTGAAACCTCTTTCTTGGCTCTTGAAGTATTGCAATAGAAAGTGGTAGAATTACAGAATCATCAAGGTTGGAAGAGACCTTCAAGATCCTCCAGTTCAACCAGAAACCCAGCACCACCATAATAACCCCTAAACTATACCCTCAAGTGCTACATCCAGATGCTCCAGATCCTTTCACAGCTTCACTGTCCTTCTCTGGACACTCTTCAGCAGCTCCTTGTTGTGAGGGGCCCAAAACTGATTCAAGGTGTGGCCTCACCAATGCTAAGTACAGGGGAATTATCACTGCCCTTGTCCTGCCAGCCACACTGTTGCTGATCCAGCCCAGGGTGGCATTGGCCTTCTTTTCCACCTGGGCACACCTAACTCATGTTCAGCCACTGTCAACCAGCACCCCCTTTCTGCTGAACAGCTCTCAAGCCACGGGGGAACAGGGGGCAATCTCATTTAAGACATTCTGCAGCAGAGCAGATGAACAAAGAACCTTCTCTGCATGGCTGCAAATGCAGCTGGCGTTTCCTGAGCACCATATCACTGGAAAGATACTGAAAAGCTGGAGGGACTTCAGAGAAGAGGCACAGTTATTATTATTATTAGGAAGTGGAACTGTTTGATTGATATGGAAAGATTAAAAGAGCAAACTATGTACATCTCGGTAAAGCAACAACTAAGAGAAGATATGATAATCACCTCCAAACAAATTCAGGGAAAATCCCAAGAGGAAGGGCCCTTGCACAGGCTAAGTACAATGGAGCATTGCATAATAGGATGAACTTCAGAGAAGGAAAACTTTAGAAGTTTGAATGTTAAGAAAAACTTCTTCCTTTCTAATAAGGGAAGATATGGAAGATCTCTGGAGAAACATTTCTGCAGGACTTCTTAGACTATACTGGTCCCAGTACAAGAGAAGAGTTCAGCAGCCATTCCACATGGATCAAAAGAGGGAACACACTCCTGAAGTCAGATGGCCTCTTCCTAAAGCCAGAGACCCTAAATATCTAGCTGGTGGTTTTTGCCATCCTCTTGTCTTTAAAGCTGCCATGGAGTGTGTTGTTTGGTGAGATTATCACTGGTGCTGCATGCACTGCCAGCCTGCTCAGGGCTTCAGCAGGGGGCTGTATTCTAAAAGAAAGGCTGTCTGTGAGATGTATTGTGTATGTCTTTTATGAAAGAGTTGAGATACATGAACATGTAATAAAGAGCAAAGGAAATGGAGGTGGCATCGCCCAGTATATTGTAGTAAAACTATTGAATTACTTGCCAAAGACCTTGCCAGAGGTCTTGATTGAAATATTGCAGCAAGGATGTTTGAAAAGTATTTGCTGGCTCACAGCCATTATCAGTGCCGGATTAGTAGCCATGTACAGTAAAATGCTGCTTACCAAAGATGTTGATTTGCCAGGAAGTGTCAAGATGGATGGGCTTTTTTTCATTTATACAGAACACTTCAGATCTGGCTACATACAGGATTGCAAGGTTTCACCCATTGTGCCAGGTGCTAATCTCTGCAGGAGAAGAACTTGAAGAGCAGAAAATAGCTTTTCAATAAAAGAATCTAAGATACATTAAGTAAGACATTACTCACTGGGTCATATGTCCATTTCTTTAGATGCAATGGCAGTAACAGTGAACTCTCCAAGCTGCTCTGCAGTAAGTCTCTTAGTTACACTTTTACTCTAAGACAGATGTGAGGTAATTTACTCAGGGGTGGCCTTACAGGGGAATGTGAGGCACTGTAGCCACCTCTACAAGATCCTGGCCCAGCGGAACTCAGCNATGTTCCTGCATGTGATTCCAAGGACAAGGTCCTACCTCCAGCTCTGAGCTGGGCTTACCTGGCTAAGCCCAGGAATAGATCACCCCCCCACCTTGCAGCAGGCTCCCATGTCACTGTGCCCCCTCTGTGGGGATGTGCTCTGAGTGACTGGTTATCATGCTGACATGAACAATGCCAGTCCCTGAGGGGCTTTATGGCACATATCACATAGGTGATGTACAGCAGAGCACAGCTTTTCCTTTTCCTTAATGTGGAGGTGTCTCCTATGCCCCTGTATCCAAACTGTTCATCTTGCCCTCCTTCACAAGTCTGCTCTGTGATCAAGGGAGCTTTGTGTCATGTTTCACTGATGCCCAGTTGAGGCACTCAGGCTGGGATCACTGAAGAGAAAAACTTCCATTTGTTCTAAAGGCATCCCTCCAAGTCTTGTCACAAGCAATCAGACAACCTTGGCAGAAAGAGCCCTTCATTTTGTGTTATAAACAGAAAAAATAGTATATGATCTAAGCTCCTAACCATGCTTAAATCTGTTTATTCTGATATTTTCCTCAGCCCATATCATCAAAAAAAGATGTTAGTCAGAGTATTTTTTTCTCTCTGACTATCTTCTTGACTGCCTGTTTTTAATTATATCAGAATTAGGTGATTGCTGCTGTGGATTATGGTTACCTGAAGAATATGCACAGTGATGACTGTATTTTCATACCTTAGCATAAGCCTTTTGGCTTAGTAAAACATTAGAGTTTTGAAATACAATATTCTAAAGGCAAAATACCTTGAAAAATAATGATATGTCTGCAACAGCAACCTATCTGGGACTAGATACCCTCTATATTTGAAGGTAATGTATTAACAAAAGCCTTAAGATGACATCTTATGTGTAACAAATTAATCTGGAAAACAGTTAATGTGTTCAAACTACTGTGGTTAAAATTGTGAATTTATTTTTTCTCTGATGCTTGAGCGATTCCATATCACAGCCTGAAGATTTGATTATTGACACAAACAGAAAGAACTAGCCCTGCTTTGCCAGTGAAGCTGTGGCCAGTTGACCCTGGCTGGACATGAGGCGAGAACTGCCCACCAAGGCAGTTCTATCACTCAACTCCTCAGCTGGGCAGGGGAGAGAAAACATAATGAAAGGCTTGTGGTTGGAGGTAAGGACAGGGAGAGATCACTTAACATTTACCATCACAGACAAAGCAGACTGAACTTGGGAAAATTCATTTATTACCAGTCAAAATCAGTGTAGGATAATGAGAAACAAAACCAACACTTAAAACACCTCCCCCTCATCCCAACTTCTTCCTGGATTCAACTTCACTCCCTATTTTCTCTACCTCCCCCTCCTCAGCTGCACAGGGAGTTGGGACATGGCATCTGTTGTCAGTTCATCACATGTAGTCTCTGTCCTTCCTCCTCAGGGGGAAGATGCCTCACACTCTTTCCCTGCTCCAGCATGGTCCCTCCCACTGGAGACAGTCCTCCATGAACTCCTCCAACAGGGGTCCTTCCTATGGACTACAGTTCTTGAACTGCTCCAGTGCAGGTCCCTTCCATGGGGTCAGTCCCTGAGGAACAGACTGCATGTGTAGCAAGCAAGGAGGCTTGAAGCAGAGCTACATTTGAATGTAGAAGCCTCTGCCTCTCCCTGGGAAGAAACACAGAGCTCACACCCACTCCAGGTAAGGCAGGCAGCCACACTTCTTGCTGAGGCTTCGAGGCAGTAAGAAGAAGGATGCCCTGTGCTGCAGCAATTCCTTGCCTGCTGGCTGGGCAGCAGCTCCTGAGTCAGCTCTGCTCCACATCAATAGGAGCTCAGAAGAAACCAGAGCCCAGCCTGCTGCAGATAACAGGCATTATCTAAGTATCTGCAGAAGTTCAGAGTCCAGTGTTGCTTGGTGTGTTGGCTTTTGTTTTTTTTTTAAAAAAAAACCAAAACAGAACATGACAGCATACTGTTTAATATAAAAAAACCCACTAAAATTAAAAATTCTGGAGTGGCTGGTGACCCACTATGAATACTGCTGAACAGTGAACCTTGTTCTGCCACCTGTTTATTAGAAAGGTACCAGAAAACTAGACAGCAGAGTCACAAGATGCAATTCAAAGACTAGGGGTGAAGAAAAAAATGACTGAGCCCACTGCCTTTCAGGGAAAGACTTAAGGAGCCCAATCTGTTTCAGTTAATCAAAAATAAGATTGAGAAGCAGTGTGGCTACAGGGTATAATTACCCACATGGGAAGAAAATACTGGCTACAAAAGGGATCTTTAATTTAGCAGAGAGAGACATAAAAAGAACTAATTACCCGAAGGTGAAGCCCAGCAAATCTAACACAGTAATGGGGCACAACTTCTTAAGAGCACAGATGATTAATCACTGGAAAAAAATACCCATGGAAACGGTGGGTTTTCCATCTCAGTGGCCAGGTTGAAGGCTGCTCTGTAAGACTTGCTTTCAGCATGAGATGCCAGACTCCCTAAGGACACTCCTAGTGGAAATCTGTGGCCTGTTTTGCACTAGGCCAACACTTCTTTCACCTCACATCCACTTTATCTCAGGATCTCTTCTGCACAAAGACCTTTAGTTCTTCACCAGTAATGGTTCTTTCTCACCTTAATTTTGCCACTTTTTCTGCTGTGTCTTCCATGGCAAGTTCTGGCAATAATGCGTGGATGCCCAGCCTTTTGTTGCTCCTGACCACCATGCTTCCTCAGCCTGGACATCTGCCTTATTTTTCCCACACCATACTGTGACATCCCTCCACTTTTCTCCTTACAGCCTGTGCTGTTGCTTTGTGCACATCCCTACAAAAGCTGTCTGTGTTACCAAACAGCTGAAGGAACGAGGGCAAGGAGCCCCAGGACAAAACCTGTCACTGTCTGCTCTCACTTGCCACCTCAGAATGTCCTGCCTAGTGACATCTACACTCTGAGGGACATGCAGATTCAGAAAGGGCTTCTCAGGCAGAGTTTTCCTTGTGCTACCACACACTTAGCAGCCTCTAGCCTTTGGAAAGTGTCTGCTCTGCCTCCCTCTTCCCACCTCAGCAGATGGACTCAAGGCATGGGAGTCAGGCTTGCCACCAACCCACACCCACTGCTTCCATGGCAATGTATTCCCTGCTACAACCAAAGTGTTTGTAACCTGGGGAGTCCCTGCCACTCCACAGACAGAAGGTTTCACTGACTTGATACAGTTTTGTGATAAAATGCCCACCTTCTGGCATTTCAGGGCCAAACAGGCTTTTGAGGGAGGCTGCATTGGTTAAGCTTATTTGCCAAGAGTGGTGAAAAGTTCCAGTCCCACCAGAAACCTCACTAAAGTACTCTTTTTTTTCATCTTCAACTTGCAAGGTAACTTTACCTCTTCCTCGCAGCCGTGGACATGGCTAATGGAATCTTTGCATTTATCAGCATCAGCATGGATTATTAGGAGAAATCAAATGTGGGCGACAGTTTAAGGTTGCCACTCAATTCTGTCCAGGTCAAAAATCTGCTTTTTGTATGGCTGAAGCCTCAGAAGGCATGCAGAGCTTCTGCTGTAGTCCCTTCTCTAGCTCTTCAATAGCCTCTGAGATAAATTCAAAGTCTCACTTCTCAAAGAAGCTGAGAGATTGAATCCCTTCTCCATGAAGGACCAAATTTTAATCTGTGCCCCTGGTGGACAGCTCCTCTGAGCCAATGCCTCTGAGAATGGACAACAAAAGAGCTCTGATGGAAGGGAAATAAATCTATGCAGAAATTGTTTAATTGAGGATCAAGTGCACTCCCAAGCCTGGGGATCTCTAAGGGTTGTCATTCAGCTTTCCCTGGAGGAAACTTCATTGCCACCATTGATACTAGCAATATAAAAACCTTTATTCTCCACTCATGCCCTCATTCCCTTCAAAGACAACAGCCTTACATGAAGAGTGCTTGCCCCAAAAGGGAAACTGCAGGAAGACCCCTGAACTCTGTGTGGGAATTAATGACTTTTCTTCACAGGAAAATTGCTTGGAGGCGGCAGTAATAGATGCAATATAAAACTCTACATATAAGCAGGAGAACGACCCAGAGTTTTTAGGTCAGCTGTCAAAGCAATAAACCTAATTTCTTGCACTCTGGAAATGAGTGCTGAATAAGGGAATTGCACAGATGACAACTGCAGCTTGTAGAAGAAGACGAAGTCTAACCCACTTGACTTCCACTTAATTCTAACCTCAAGTGCTATTCCAGAGCTCACTCCAAAAGCACTGTCACTAGACCTGCATCATTACCATTGCCCCAGGAAGAGTTGTGTAAGATGTTGCAAATGAAGAGTTTAGGTGGAAGCCTGGGATTCTCCTGTGGCTTTCCTATAATCAAGATCCCTGAGCTTACACTTTTTTTTTTCCCTTCTAGAGTTGGAAGGGCTAGGGGAAGTCATGAAGGAGCAATAATTCAGTACATTAAATATACATGCATGTGTATATATATTCATAAAGAGGGAGAGGGAAAAAAGGAGAGTTAAGAAACTGCAGATCCATGAGCCAATTACAATTGACTTTCCCCCCTTCCATCTTTTTTCATTTATAGTGCAAAATAGACCTTAAGCTCGAATTCCAAAGTAATCATTACGGTAATTCCCTCTAGAAGAGAATCACTATTTACTGCTTGCATTCTCACCTCAAATAGAAAATACCAAACTGCAAAGATAGAAGAATTGATGTTAAAGAAACATCCCCATTTTTCTCAGAATGGCATACCTGGAATATATATTGTCATGTAAAAACTGTGTTGTGTGTTTTCCACTGAATTTTCAGTGGGAAAAATGTCTAGTATTGCTAGAGCCTTTGTAGGTGATACTTATGTCTCCACAGTTACATGGCGTGGAGTAAGGCCACAACCCAAAAGTTCTATCACACAATCACTGCATGTTGAGGCACAGCAAGGGGAGGCTGTGGTGATGGAACACAGAGAGATACCAGAAAAGAACCATCTTTGTAACATCACTGGTGATAGCAACAGCCAAACACTGGTGATAATCTACTGGAAGTTACTAGAAATCAAGTATCAGAAGATACAAAATTACATTAGGATCACACTTGCAGATGCATTCAGGATAACAGAGTGATGTGTTTGCCCTGCTAACAACACTAGTCAATTAACAAACCTTCCAGGCCAAACTACAACCAAAAAAAAAGAGACGCTAATCCAGTTTCGGAAGTGCAGCAGTGCACAAAGCGTGGGCTCACTCCATATGTTCTCTCCCTCCTTGCAGAGTAAACCTCAGTGTTGCTTTTGCATGTTTAATGACAGCTTTCTACAACTCACTGAGCCTAGGAAATATTGGAGGAGCTATGAGTGATTAAATTCAACTGGAGCGAGGCCAGCTCATCTCTCCATTCTTCAAAGTTGGTGGAAAATGTGCACCAGTAATAGGTGAGGGTAGTTAGTTCTCCAGCACTAAAGAAAGCTGCCACACTGCCTAAAGTTTGCCCCAAAGAGGCTGTCTCTCATGTGGTAATGCCTCAGCCACAGTCAGTGCCAGTCTACCCAGTCTACCTATCTGTCTACAATGAGATTGAATGTTTTATACAGTAAATAAATAACCTGAGGCTCTGAATCATGAGACTATTATTTCTTCCAGGCTTTCTGTTCTAATCCAGAGCAGAAACTTTCTAATGATGCCATCACTTGCAAGAAAGCTTGAATTATCATAGCCCCTGGATAAAATAGTGTGTGTGCAGTACACAATTGCCTGTTAGTTCAGATAAGCAGGTGTTGTTAACAGTGAGCCCTCTGACTGCCTGTAATAAGGCAAAATTGGTTTGATACCTGCCCCCACTGCCTGATGAGAGCCAATGGGCTGTAATGCACCCACTCTTTTCCTTCCACTTACGCACTAAGAGATCGATCAAAAATGGCCCTTTGCAAATCATGAAAAATGAGCCTTATTTGTGCCCAGCACAGTCCTATTATGCATTTACTCCACCTCCACAGACCCCGACTTGTTTCCCTCCCTCCCTCCCTCCCTTCCTAGAAGATTCTATGTGAGTCAGGAATGTGATAGCTCACACATGGCTCTCCATTCACAGCTCTGCCATATGGCTCTACAGGCCAGAACCCAAAGAGATCATAGCAGCTGCAGCACAGAACTTTTGGGCTTGTATACTCAGACTGGCATCCAAAATCTGTGCGAAGGGCCCACAAACACTATGGTGCATGGAAAGAGGGGGCTGGTGTGTCAGAGCAGCCTGAATATGACACTGAGCAATTCAGTGAGCATGTGGATGTGCCAGGTTTTGCACTTGGTACTGTCTTTCTGAAGAGTAAGAGGGCTCTCCCCAGAGTTAAAGGAAGATTTTTCCCAGTCTCCAAGGATGGAGAGTAGAAGGTTTGCCCCTATCCAGTGATGAGTTTGGGGCATTCTCTTCCTAGTGGAAAACCAAGTTTGCTTCTTTCCCTAATAAAGACAGACTTGTATATATTTTTCAACATTCATTTGAGTTGTTTAACAACCTGCCCGTCTTTTGGGCTTTCCCAACCCTTATCCAAGGGTCAGACAGTAAGGAAGTACTTTTGCACTGTTGCTCTTTACTTCATTGATTGGAGCATTTTCCTGGGCAGGCAGAATGTCTGGGTTTGGCATTTTACCCTCAACAATTGTTCAAATGTAAGGTAACAATTTCCCAGGGCTGAGCTTATTAGCTTGGTCACATTAACATGATTTGAATGCTTTCAAACTGGAGCTTGCCTTGCAATGTGCTGCTGCATTGAGGACATACCCAGATGGCAAATGGCTGGCTCTGATCCCTCTAGGCAAGTCCATCATTATGGGGAATGCCACAGAAGAGCAGAGAACAGAGCACATATGGAAATCCCAAGAGAGTGGCAGTGCTCTGGTAGACCATCCCATACATGCTTCTAGAGCTCTTACAAAAAATGAGCACGGATGTTACTCATAAGCTCTTCAGCTGTGCCCTGCTAAGAAAATCCTTGTTTATTACCTACCTCTAAATGTCTGTTGCTAACATATTGTCTCATCTTCACAACCTTTGGCAGAGGCCTGCAAGCTTGCCCAGAGACTGGAAAGCAAGGCCCAGAAGAAAGAGTGTCCCCAACAATTTCCTTCAGCATGCAGTTTCCCTATCACCATTAATTGCTGTTGGATCAGACTCCTTTTTGTTTGCCAAAGGCTTATTGTCAGCTTCAGTGCAGGGATTGCAAATGTTCATATCTTGATTAATTGCCAAATTCTTCTTCAGGAAGAAGGAGAGAGATGGCTGCTTATTGACGCCAGCCTGCATCCTGAACTAGAGATTTCCAGCTCCCACATTTTAGATTGCACCCTGTTTAGAGTGCAGCAAAGAGAGGCCATAAATTACAGTAAGCTATGAAGTCCAATCACAGAAGAAATATCAGAATAAAATTCAGGAATATTTTTCTTCCCTGTCCTGTATATGCTCCCAATAGATCAGTACAGCAGTGGGAGGGAAATGTGTACACCCTGAGAAGAGTCCTTCTTTTGCTGGGAGTCTGGATCCTTCCAACATGCTTTAAGTTGTTGAAGCATTTGAAATGTAGCCAGGTCATTATGCATTGAGATTAGTTACAGGGTACCTCAGTAATAAAAAGCAGAGGCAAGTAAACCTATTTTATAAAGATATGCTCCCCACACAGGCTGTGCACGTTGTGGTCATTCTGCTCTACATGTTGTGATCATTCTGCTGGAACTGCTCAAGGAATGTAAAGTTAAGTATTTCTGTAGGTCTTTCCGAGGTTGGGGTTGTAGTGCAAAATTAGGGGGGAAAAGCCTTTACATGGTTGGTGTATGATTTTCAAACCTTTATATCTCTGCTGAAGAAAAATCAATTTCCTTCACGACAAGGCTAGGCACTGTGCAAAAGCACAGCTATTTGCATGGCAAATCGCAGTTTTCAACTTTCAGCCATTTTGCTCGTAAGAGTTGTTAAAAAGAGTCACAAGACACAATGGGAGAAATGCATTCTGCTTTTCATTCTCACTTAAAAATAGTCTGAATACTTTATATATCAACTTTACAAAACTATTCACCAAGCATGGCAAATTTTAATCTAGGAGGTGGATACTTCCCAAGCCACAACTATAGAAAAATACATTTTTTAATTAAATAACAGTTTTTCCTCTTAAATATAGGAATAGTTGTTCCTTACTTTAATACCTGGTATTATGTCTTTCTAAATCTAGAAATAACAAATCATTTTTCATCTAGTACCTTGAATCTAGGGTTTTAAGATTTCTAGGATGAAAAAAGTGGCCAAATAAAGGTGACAAAATATGAAGGAACTTGAAAAAAAAGGCAGGGTTTTGGAGTATTTTTCTATTGACTTTTGAAGCACGAGAAGCATAGAAGTACTAATGTTTGCAGGTGTTGCAATAAGGCATTGACTTATCTGGTTTTACAGTGAGATCATTCTGCTCTAATCTTGTAAGGATTTTAATGTGATCAATGTAAAGCATTTTTCTCATGGCTTTTCCTACACTAAACAAGAGACCCACACAGCATTTGGTAGGATTTCTTTTTTAATTTTTAATGGAAGATACAGTATGATTCCTTGTGGCAGCAGATCTGCTCTGTAGGAAGGGTTGGTCCTTGAAACACGGGATAGGCACTTTCAAAAAATGCACATAAACTCTGGCTTCTGCTAAATACGATTTTTTAACCAGGAACAAAGAAGCAGTGGAAAACCAACAGAAAAGGCAACAAGCTTAACAGACCTTTCTGACAACCAGTCAGCATACAGTACCAGAGGACGCAATTCTTGGGATCAATTCTAAATCTGCTCCCAAGAAACACAGCTTGCCATTTGATTTGGATGTCAGGAAAGAAATGCTGCCTGCTTTGTTGAAATATATAACTCCACCTGAACTGCCAAAGATTTTCTCTTTTTTTTTTTTTTTTGATTTCTTGATCTCTCTGAATAAATGTGTTCTTTAATATCAAAAAGGATGTCATTCTTGGCCATTTGTACAGCATGTGCACAGGCCTGAATTTCAGTTTCATGCAGATACAAGTGAAATGCAGGAGCTGATGTGGTAGAGATGCAGTTCTGCCTACTCCACTGTCCTACCTCTGACAGCAATGGATGCACAGTTACAGCCAAAGAGACAGTCCCAGCTGCACCCTCACCTCAGAACCATCACACCTTTCTTCCAATGCTGTCCCAAAGCTTCCACTGCCACCGGGGACCCCAGACCCTGCATGTACAGGCACTGCACCCCTCGTTTTTCTTATGAAAACCTTGGTCTCTCAGAATCACTTCTAGGTGACAGAATGGCAGGGAAAATACCTTTTGAGAGGAGAAGTTCACAACCAAATGAAAAGATGTCCCACTGTACCACCTCAGGCAGACACCATGGTAGCAGCAGTAGCAGTACAGCTGCCAGTAGTTTTTTCTTCTCTTTGTACTGCTCTGGAGTGGCTATGTTGATACTAACCATGCTTCTGTTGCCATTTGGGCATATGAGTACTTCAGGATGTGGCAGACTTTGCAAGGATGCAAAGTGACATTCAAGTCAGATCTCACCCTAGGGCAAAGAAGCAGAAAGTCAATTCAGGCAAATATTATCGAGTGATTTTAATGCATTTGTTGTTCTTTGTCTTTTGGGTAATAATGAGTATCAGCTTTTGGGACAATTACACAAAGGGTGCCTGAATTAGGACAAAATATAATTTTGTAGGTGCACATAAAGAAAAGGATAAGGAGGAATGGAAATTATAAAGTTACATTTATGATTTATGAAAAATTCTTCATTTTACTGCTAATCATAATGGACTCTTGCTGCTTATAACCTTATTGTAATCAAAGGGTTATATTCATTTCTTGCATAGATCCGTGCACATAACTCCAATTGAAGCTAGTAAACATTTTGTGCTTGCTGTGAGGAGCAAAGAGGTGCCACACAATTAAATAATTTACTACAGTTACATTAGGAATAATGAAGGTGGCCTAGAATGTTATAAATGTAGATCAGATTGCCCAAGGATGTATAGCATTGTCCCTTTAACGTTTTGCTGGGGGTAAGACAGAAATGGTCACAGGTGTTGGAGGCAATGGGAGGACAGGTTTCTTGAACACAGCAGTCACAGGGCACCTCAGGAAGCAAGGATAATGCAGAAATCATTAAAAAAAAAAACAACTAAACAACTGGTTCCAAAGCTGAATTCTTCAGAATTTTTGTGTCATTTTGAGTTTAGACAGTGTGATTTTGAAGAAAAGAAACAGCAGCAGAACTATCCTTCCCCCTAATTCACCTTAGAAATCAGCATCATTGTCTTCCCAAGTGAGATACAGCATTTAATGAAGGAGCTGCTACCAGTAATTAAAGCATCCAGATCTTCAATGCTTACACAGCACACAGAAGCTCATGAATGTTGCAATCTGAAAATAAGGGCAGATATCTAAATCCCTATTTAGTTAACAAAATAAGTGGCACTTGTTCTCAGATGTGCCAGACCCCCCAAGGCTCCAGTCTAATTGCTTTCAGAGGCTGTGGACAAACATCCTCCTTCAGATCCAGCTGTGCTGCTGGGTGTTACCACTGCAGCTGCTCATCTGTGGTGCTCTCCGTCCTCTTCCCACCCCTTCCCTCCTCTAGCGTTAAGCACCCTTTTGAACCAGCCCACACAGCAGTTTGTGCCGGCATTCCTTAGTTTGTGCCAAGCAAATTCATTTGGCTCAGTTTAAGTGGTTTAAATAGGAGGTGGCAGTAGTGATTTTAGCCCTGAGGCACAAATTTTGGGCAGCAAGGCAAGGATAAATGGTCATGTAGCAGCCACCTGGAAGCTGATAAAGAGAACTAATAACCTCAGGTGGAGAGCAAATGTCAAATAGCAGTTAAAATCTAATAAACCATTTTTTTTATGATGGGTAAGAAAAAGTCTCATGGAATTATCTGCACTGGGTCACTCCCATAGGCTGGATGTATACTGGACCAATAGATCTTGTGCCATCCTGTAAAGCTGATTTTCCAGCTTCTCTCCTGTTCTGGGATGTCTCATCTGCAGTGAATATAAATACACTGTTCAAGTATGGCTGCCATCCATCCAGAGTACTTGGGTGACATCCTTCATTCTTCTGCCTGTACATGCTGAAGTACCAGTGACCTTCGAAATCCTTGGGGTTTGGTATTTTTTAGGGATTGAGACAAATATTTCTTGTCAAGTATCATTGCTTAGCATAATCAATCCAGAAAAACATGAATTTTCTGCCTCCAAGATACACCCTTAGCGGCTGTGATGCAACTGGAGTGTCTAGCTCCCCATATCTGGTGATTTCCAGGAAATCTTAGTCCAAACTGTGACAGGAATAGCTGGATGAAACACATAACTCAAAAAGCTTGACTGGTCCCAAAAAAGCTAATTGTACTGTATTTGTAGAAGAAGCCTTTGCACCTACAACATATGTTCTTTTTTGGTCAGTAGCTCTAAAGAGAAAATCTTGCAGCCTTTCTCATACAGGAGGTGATTCAGGATGACTTTATCATGTCTCCTTTTTGCCCAACCCCAGCTGTTTGAAGAAGATGCTGTTATGCAGTGTTTGCTAATAGCATTAATGTGTCAAAATGGTGGCAAGACAAAAAGTAGCACCCATGCAAGAGACAGCCCATATCCCTGCCTTTGGGGAACTGTGCCCAGTGATGCATGAGGCATCCCAGCAACTTCCTCATAAAGTGAAACTCAATTGCAGAGAAGTTGGGAATGCCCATCCAAATCAGCAGAACTGGCTGGAGAGCTGGGGTGTGTGAGGAGGTGCAGTCAGTGAGAAACCAAATCAAGAAAGTGTTAACTAAAGGCATCTTACTCTCAGTGAGGACAGGTCATAATCCTCTCCGAGGCCCTCTGGGAACATGAGAGCTTAAATAATAAATCTTGAGGTCTCCTTTGTGAGGCACAGTAATGTGATACCTCTATCTGTCTTCAGCTGGTCCTCTGCAGCTGACTGAGTTCCAAGGAATAGCAGTGAACTTTCAGCTTCTCCTCCAGTACACAGAGGGGCAGGGAGCATCCACCAAGGAGCTGTTCTTACATTTTCAGTCACTTCTGTCCTGCCCCAGTCAGTAATGCAGTTGTAATAGAGGCTGTTAGAAAGTGAAGTATTTTGCCCCAAGCTTGCTCCATTGAGAGAGGTGAGTGAAATCTGGGTTTCTCTCAGTTTTAGCATCCTCCAGATTAAATTAAAGAGGCAATATTTGGGTTAACTACCTCATAATCTGAGGAAGGATGTAAACAGTCTGAAACCTCAGACAACTGCAGAGAGATTCTGCAGTTACACCTCATAACCCTGAAGAAGACAGTGCAAAGGCTTATAATAACAAGCAGCCCTTTTATGTATAGAGATGCTGATTCTAATTTCCCGTACATTTGCAATGGCATGGGACATTAAGGTGAAAGCAAATACTGTTTTTGCACAATTTTTCCTTGCTTACAGGGAAGATGTTTGATGGGGCTATAGGTCTGATTACAAGATATACTGGCTGCCATGTAGTCTCTTAGCCACTGGCTTGGGAGTGGCTGCTCCTTTTTCCCCACTTTTTTAGATTGTGGTAACATTCCACTCAACGCTACACTATTGAAATTTGTTTGAAGACCTTTCTGCAAATGAGAACAAAAGACCATATACATTTTCTTAGATCAGCCCTTGTTTGTTTTGTTTTGCAACTGGCAGTGAACAAAATTATTTTTATGGTTCCAGTTGTGTTCCAAAGTTCATTTTGGAAACTTTCTAGAGAGAGATTAGAAAGTAGAAATTGTCTTCTTGTGGTCAATAGAACCTGCATGTTCCAGGGTGCCTCAAAGGCTTTTGTCCTCATTATATGAAATAGTAAGTAGTTCTTTAAGAAGCTCCAATAATTATGTCCTCAAATAAAAATGTTCTGCTGTCTGTGTACAATGTTACTAATTTTCTTTTGGCAAGAAGAAAAAAGTATAATTAAGCAACGATATGAAGGACACCTACAGTATCCCTCCTTTATGACTCATGTCTGCCCATCTTCACAACCTTTTGTTCTGGACTCACTGTTTGAAGTCTTTTTTGCTCTTTGCTTTCCAGAAAATATTCACACTCTGAATGGCTTGGTTTGTTAGGACAAATTCACCTAACTCACTGCAATTAGGAACATGGTAAACTTCTGTGTACAAAAGATGAAAGGTAGCAGCTAGCAAGTGATTATTTCTATCACTAGGTTTCTGTATAGAATTTCAGAAAAAATATTCCTGCTCTTAATGGCTCGAATGTCTCAAAAGAAATCCATGGTAACTTGATTAACACTGTCTGAATATTTTCACAGACTGGATGCTTTTCAAGAAATAATATTTGAATCATCTTTCTTAATGAAGAAGAGAAGATCAGTACAATGTGCCAGTTCTGTTGCTTAGGCACTCAAAGTTGGCACTGGCTTCACATTAGGGTTGTTCACTTAGTGACTGCAGGATGCTGAGGCCCTGATCCAAGAAAGTAATGAAGCACGTGGGCCTAAACATAAGCCTGAACGTAATTTTTCAGACTGTCTTTTGTTCAATGCCATAATCCTGCTCCAAATACCTTGCAGAAACAGTATGGGAAAACCAGAAGGGACGAGAGACGGGTGTTATTTGCAAACAGTTTTGACAAACAATTCCCAGTGTGGAAAAGCTGACATTACACAGCACCTGGAGTGGTGTTCTCCTGAGCAAATCCAGGGGATGCAAATCATTTACATCAGTCTCCTTAACTGTTTGGAGGATCAGGAGGCACAAAGCCATTGTACTGAACTGCACTACATGGGACTGCTGTAACTGGCACCTCTGAGCATGATAAGCCCACTGAAGCAGGAATACTGCTACTAGTTCTGCTTTGCTTCCTGTGAGATCCGTGATAATCAGTCTAAAATTACACAGTTAAAATGATCCCTGCATCCACTGAGAGGTGGGAAGTGGGAACTACAGACAGATGTGGAGCATGGGAATTTTCTGAACCTAAGATCATCCTTTGCCAGAGTCTGGCAGGCTGTTCAGGCACCCATGCAGCAACCCCAGGCATGATGACATCTGTGAGCAGAGAAGGGATTCCTCTCCCTCCAGTGTTCTCAGGATCAATGGCCAGCAGAATCTGATTTGCCCTGTCTGCAAGTCTTCTGGCATGAGAAAATAAGAAACTTTGGCCTAAAGGAATGGGCCCTGGCCAGTGAAACCACAGACTGCAAGGTTCCCAGACTGAGAAAATTCTGTGATACTTAACAGGATCTTACGGCTCTGCAGGGACCCAGTAAAGCAGGAGTGTGCCTGTGCAACATCAGTCTGTACAAGAGGGAGGTTGCAAGGGTTTGGATGCCGTAAGCTAGGCACATTTGTGGAGACAGTATTAAAGAAGAAATTGTTGCATTTTATTTCAAGTTAATTGTGTGCATATTTCTCATCAGTATCCTATCCAACAGTCTATTGGAAACTTTTTTGGGTTTTTTTTTTTTCCTTCAGCTGCATTCCTATTCTTTGCAGAGGCAAAATCATTGATGAATCTTAAACAGCTTTTGCACAAAATCAGCTCAGCTAATGAAAAAACAGAGAAGATTGCCATAATCTCTTGAATCTAAGGAGTAATATAGAGCACTGATTCTATCAGGATGAAGAAGAAAGAAAGACATGAGAAAGATGGCCAGGTGCATTATGAAATTTTTGCAATACATTTCTTTAAAATATGTGGGGGAGGGAGAGGTGACAGTATTTTAACAACACCATTATTTTACATCATCCTTCTCCTCATTACTTATGGACAGGCTGATGCTGAGATTTAGCACAGGAAACAGTTTTAGGAATCCATATATTCTTGGCTACAGTTCATGCCCTCAGACTGTGCCAGAATGCCAACTGAATGTTAAATATCTAACCTAGCTATGCATTTTTAATGCAAACTTTACCATCACATTGAAATAACACTAAGCACTAATGGCAAGTCTTTTTTAACAAATACAAGGCAGTATCCAGAAACTGTACTGAAACAGTAGGTGTAGTCAAAACCAACATACATGGCAAATCCCTATGATTTCTTCCCAGAGACAATGTGCCATTTACAGGAAATGGCACAAAGTTAGATGTGACCACACCTATGAATAAGGCTTGCTGGACTGGGAGCTCTTCATTTAGAAGATTTAGGTAGGTCTGCAATCTATTCTATTGCTGCCCATCTGCATGCTTCAGCTATGCCACTTGAGGTGTGTTTGTCACTGAAGGCAAAATGAGTGATGGCTCTTCTGCCAGTGCTCCATAGACCTGCTGTAGATGTAGAGGTGGAAATCACATCATCCTGTCCCGGTTTGAGACAAATTCAGAGGAATGTCTGAAATGAACGTCCTCTGATAGAAGACAGGTTACAGCCACTCCTGCCCCACCAGGTTCAGAAAGAATTTTCCTCGGAGGAAAGTGAAAAAACCCCAACTATTTATTTAACAAGTAAAGTGCACACAGGCATGGGGGAAAAAATGAATAATGCTAAATAATAAAACCTCTTGCTGTGGAGAGAACCTGGGTAGATTTCAGAGTCCCTTGTGCATGTGGCTTTCTCCTCTCTGGAGCTGGGTTCAGCATGGGCCCCTCCGGGCCTTGGTGGAAAGGTCTCCCAGTGAAGTTCTGATGTTCTGGTGTTCTGAACAGTTTCAGAATAGAAGAAGAAGAAGCCTAAGTCCCAGGGCTCTGTACTTTACTTTAACTAACAAGAAACTAGCTAAAAAGCAAAAGGAATGTAACTCTTCCCTGCCACAGAAGCGAGCAGCCGGGCAGAAGCCATCAAGCTTATCTGTGTTTTGAATACAGCGCCGAAGGCTCCCCCCACTCTCTAAAAGGTACAGAAAGGCACAGGATTCAAGTCTGGGCACAGAGCAGGTGATAGGGAATACAGTATCATACTCCAAGACACCCTCCCACACCAGACGGTGGCTGAGTACCCCACCAGTGAGGCTTTTTTGGATCCCTTGTTCTAGGGTCTGTGCACAGCAGTGCCCTGTGGTGCTCTGAGGCACTAACTTAGTCAGAGATCTCTGAGCAAGCACTGCTCTGAGTAAATGTTCCTTTAGAAATTATGAGGATTATTAAGTGAAATTAAACAGAGACACATCTCCTCTTTCTTTCCATGGCCTCTCATTCAGTTAAGCACTGATGGCTTCAAGGCAGGGATTCTTCCGGTGTTTGTACAGATACAGCACAGGGCACCTTCAATTTTAGTGGCAGCTGCTAAGCACCACTGCAATGCACAATAATCAGTATGAATTAATTGTATATACCAAAGAAATCAGCTGTCTGGCAGGTCCTACATACCGACTTCTGAAAAGATGATTAGCTCTTTATTATTCTCTCTGCTTTTAAATACATGTATAAGTGTATATACATATTTCTTCTCTATGGAAAAATTTCAGCGATTGACCATTTTAAAAAAGAGGTATATAAGGCTTGAGATCTGGCAAGAATGAGAAGGTTGTTCCTAAGCCATGACATTTTCAGGATTTTGAAATGGTGTCTTCTATTTTTAAAATATTTCTGGAACATACTAGACTTTCATCACTGCACAAGTCTTTGATTCATTAAGCTTTTCTATTGAAAACCAAAAAAAAAACCAACCAAACAACAACAACAAAAAAAAAAAAAAAAAAAAACAAAAAACCAAAAAAAAAAACCCCCAAAAACTCAGTGAAGGGGAAGAACTGGCGATCATCCGCTACATAAGCAAATAAAAAAAATAAAAGGAGAGATAATCTATATTCCTGCAAAAGATTTCACCAAACGTAGTCATCTTCTTCCTGCCTTCCTAAAACATACAGCTTAAAGGATTCTTTCATTGGTATTGCCTTTTGCAATTTTCTGCTTTGGGTTTGCCTGCTACTAATTTAAAACATGCTTACCCCAGTAGTGAAGACTCGGTTCTGAGAAGCGATGCTTCCTCACTGGCAGAAGGTCTTTCTCCAATAGACAGGGCTGAAACCCTGCTGGAAGGAAGCAGTTACAGCTCTGCAGCAGTTCACTAATGACCTAAAGTGGGATCTCTACTCCACAATCAGGCACCAAACAGAAATATTTCTGTTTCTAATGCAAGTAATGGGGTTTTCTTACTCATTCTGTCATTGAGACGCCTGAAAAGGATGGGTGCTCTGTTATGTACCAAAGGCAAACAGTATCACATTTATTCTCCTCAGGGAAATGAGGTTCTCATCTCATGCCTTTACCCCAAGGTGTCCAAACACCATCTTAATTTCCTATTTCAGATGCTGAAGAGCAAGCAAGCTGACTTGTGCTACTGATGCCTTAGTTGTTTTTTTCTGGAACATGGTGTGTATTTTGTCATTGTTCCCTCTGTCAAACTCATGCGATGGACACACTGTGATAGGAAGAAGTACCTCAGCTGCCTAAAGAACCAGCACCTAGTTCTCAACACCAGATAAAGTTAGTTGAAATGAGTCCCACTCTTAGTCACTTCTACTTTCTAGGTAGCTCAGAGATACCTGTTATAAGCTGCTCCTGCTGTGCCAGCAGTCCTGCTTCAATCAATGCACCACCTCACACAGTGAGACATGACCCAGCTAGAGGGAGAACTGATTTTCCTGTTCTCAAAATCAATGAATTCTGCCATTGATTTTCCTTAGGACCAAAATATTTCTTTATCTTCAGGATAATGGTATAAGTATGGCCTTGATGGTTAAAAGTCTGTGCAGCCCAACAGATGGGAAAAAAAAAAAAAAGCAGAAGCAAGGCTGGGATAGAGTGATTATCCCCATTCCATTCCAGCAGCTAGAAAGTATGTTATAACCTGAGCTTGTAGGTCTGTCTACATCACCCAATGCAAACTTTTTTTGACCTAATGCCAACACATTTATTTAATTGTTGTTTTAATTTAGTTTCATTTAGGCTTTCAAAATTTCCTGTGACAATGAGCTCCACAGTGTCATCTCTTGAAAACATATGGTGCTTCTTCTAAACCAAGTGTCTAATAAATTGTTCCCTCCCTCCTGGCATTTAAGATGTGAGCACTGCATTGGTTTGCATGGTAACAAAAAGCATGTTTTTATCATATTATCTATTTCTTTCCTAATAATTTGTAATACCCCATTTGTCTTTTTGACCACTGCTAGCTTTGAGCTGATCGTTTCTGAAGAATTATGTGTAATGATTCCCAAATCTGTTTTCTGAGTAGTAATAGCTCATTTAGAGTCCATCTCTCTGAATGTATAGTTAAGGTTGTTTTTCTCCACGTGCATTACTTTGCATTTATTGGCACTGAATTTAATCTGCCATTTTATTACTGAAACACTCAGTTTCTTGAGCTCCTTCTTTAAGCCTTCACAAACAGTTTTGACTGTTGTAAATAATGTGATGTCAGCAGCTGGATGTGCCAATTCACTGGTCACCTCTTTTTCAAGGACAGTATTTAGATGCATGCTGTGTCCGTGGGACCACACCAACAATATTCCCCTTTTGTGAAGCTGTCCCTACTTTCTAAAGCCTACCAAGTGAGTCTCCAAACTACCCAATATCTCGGGAGTACCTAGGCCATGTGACTTTCCCCTGCTCCTTTGTAGAGACTCATGCTCACCCATAACTTTTCTATACTAAAACTTCCTTTCCCAAAGCCAGGCCTCCTGGTCACATCCCATCGCAGGGAGGCGACGCCTACAGTTACAGTTTTCTTCCCGCTCTGTCTCAGCAGAGAAGCTCGTCCCGCCCTCCCGCGGGGGCAGCCCTTGGCGCCCGCCGCGCCCCCGGAGCCCTCGGCCGGCGCAGCCGGTGTGGCCCAGCCCCTCGGGGAACCCCCGGGACAGCCGTGCCCAGGGCTCCATCTGGCGGCGGCCGGCCGGCACGGTCCCAGATCCCTGCTAAAACCGTCAGTCATTCCCTTCTGCACTCTCTGCCATAGTCCTTCCCAATCCATGGCACTGTCATAGCCCTCCAGAAATTATGTGAGCCCCAGCAATAGTGCAAGATGAATGCTTTTACATGGGAAAAATACCCTAAGAATCCTGTTCACATCTTCTTCAAGGGGTGGTGAAAGAAGAAAAATTAACTGAAGGTCCTGAGAAGGTATAACTAAGGAACAGGGAGCCCAGGACCCTGCCAAGGTAGCATATTTCAGCTGGGAACTTACCTACTGTAACTCGGAGCTCAGTGTTTTTGTAAGCATGCTGCTAACTGATGGCAGACTAGCTATGTCTGTACAGTGCAGAGTCAGAAACACTGAGAAAGAAGTAGCTTTCTAGTTAATTCTTCACTTGCTCAGAGAGGGCACTGAGAATGGGGGGTTTCTCTCTCTCACTCTGGGCAGCACTGTGTGTCAAAACAAAAGCCAGTACTGTAGAAAATAATTATCTTCTCAGGCTCACACCACAGGACTAAGTCACTTGTTTGGGAGTCTGTGTTAAAAGAGAATTCCACAGTAGAAGCAGCATTGCTGTACAGCAAAGATCAGCACAAGTCTGCCTGGAGAAACCAACATGTTTAAAACTACTTTCTAGATCTCTGAACTGCATGGTGCTAACATGCCCTATGCACCTAGAAAAAAGTTCAGATACAAATATTTAAAATACAGCCATGGTTTAGCTCATCTCAATACAGCCCAATCCCATAAAGGGCAGTGGGGAGACATAACAAGATTTTTAATTTTTTTTTTCCCATAAGATCACTGCATTAATTGGACACTTCTCATCTTACACAGAGAAGTGTTTCCTTGTTCTGTGCTTTTCCAGCACCTAGCACAAGGAGATTCTTAGGTGTTAAAGGAGAGTGAGCTGCAAACTCAGACTAGTGCCTTGAGAAGCCCAGCTACAGTGGGCTCCCTACATTTTGGAGCACTGAAAGAGCACAGAACACAAAGTCAGTGAATAATATGACTACGTATCCACAATAGCAGAAAATTCCATCAGATTGAAGCATGTTTCTAAGCAAACAGCTTCCACCTTTACTCATATTTGCATGCTCTGAAAGGCGTGTCTGGACTGCATGGAAAGGACTGTGCAAATTCTCTCTTTTTCTCCATGTCTTTAAAACACTCTTGCTGTATTTGGTCTTCCAAAATGTCACCAGGAAGACTTATCAACAATTTACTGTGGAGATAATAGGGGGAGGAGAAACTGACCATTAACACTAAAAAGCAACTGCAAATTGGGCAGGCACAAGCCAGGTTAAGCAACCACCTTGTACTCAAGGTTTAAGATGTGGTTTCCCATCTTTCTCCCTGCTGCAGCTGCAAGTAGAAGAGATGTGCAAGTTGGATTAATCTTTGTTATAAAAAAAGTAAGTCTTTCAGGGCCCACACACTAAGGACCCCTGCACACTCTTTGGATTGAAGTATTCTGGACTTGATTAGCTCAGTTAGAGATGGCAAAAAGTTCTTAGTAAAAAGATTTTCGTGGAAGACAGAGACTGTCTTTTTTTGAGGATGAAGCAGGTGATAAAAAGATTATGCTGCAGCTCTTCTTGATGCTCTGTATGTCCATTATCCATGGGCTGGCTATTAACTGTGCAGTCACCTGTGGATGCTCCACACGAACCATTCTGCTATTTTCACATCCAAAAAGAACATCAGCATGGTACTGCAGGGTCCCAAGTGGGACTTCGGTTCTGCTGGACATTAGCTTCAACATGTCTGCACTGACAAGGTCCCTCACCTCATCCTTTTTTCTACTGCATCCTCCCTGCATGTTGTCCACACTATTTCAAATGCTTTCAGTGCCTGCTGTCTTACTTTTTTTTTTTGTGAATTGTGTTATGCCATCTGTATCGCTATTACCTTGCATTACCAGGAGAAAAAAGTCCTTGGCTATGTCTGACTCTGTTTATGTGTGTGTGTGTAATTATTTTACTGCTGTGTAGCTGTGATGTATTAAGGTGGTGCCAATTGAATATTTAGTGATTTAGCTTGTTATGCCTGAGGTAGGTTTTTATTGAAATGTGATATTTCTATTATGAGCTATAAGCCCCAAGTCCAAAATGTGCATCTTCAGAACTCTTCTCAGAATACTCTCAGAAAATTAATATTTCAGATGCCTTTGGTAGTTGTAACACTTCTGTAATAATGAAAAAACACAGACATGCTGCAAGCTTGATCCAACCAGCATTTCAATCAAAGGAGCTTTTTATTTGACTTTTATGGCCGTCAAGGTGGGCACATTACTTTTTAAAAATGTTTAAGTGAAACTGGAGATCTTCAGGTATAAGCAGGAGGATGCTTGAATGCAGCATTTAAATTACTTAGCACTAGACTTCAGTTTATGTAGCACAATTTCTAAATAACCATTGCCAGAACATGAAGTAGAATCTAGAGGTAACTTCCCATGTCACTGTTAGTCAAGTGACTTTACATGTGTTGTTAACTGAGCACTGAACTAAATGTAACCGATTTGGAGATGTTAAAATAATGTGACTTTATGTAATGAAAACTCTGTTTTCTTCATAGTTCATCAAAGGAGTAACAGAAACTTATTCTTTAAAATAGAAAGTGATAAGTAGTAATAAGCTGATTCTTAACCTCATCTCACCCCTACCACCAGTGTACTATCATGTAAAAAAAAATTTAGAGAGTATTTACCAAAAAAACCCTAACAAAGCTGGCAGTGACTGCCTTGTGTACTCACCCAGGCATATCTCCAGTACAGGGATGGCCATCAGTATGTAGTCTGCAGGGAAGATCCAGTGAGTAGAGCACAAGGCTGTACCTGCCTTTGCAGATCCAGAGGAACAAATCTACATGATGTCCAGGCCAGATTAATGCACAGGCATGTGTCTGGGGCTCCAGCTATGCTTTGATGTCAACAATTTGTGTTTTCATTATTTAGAAATGCTTTTAGGCCTCCTGGCCATGAAGGAAAGCTGGAAATTACAAGCTGCGTGTCATGGATAGAGCAACATCTGCTTGAATCTGTTGTCAGCGTCCAGCACAGAGAAGGGCTGTACCTAAAGCTAAAAGGAAATCACAGGGCCTTTTTTTTTTTTTCGCTAAATAAATGAAGAAGACAAAGAAGATTTTTCATTTTTAAAAATTCCATTTTCATGGATTCCATAAAAAGAGCACTGACAATCTGAAAATGCCTTCATTTTTCAAAGCTTACCTCCGTAATAAGGCAACTAAATGGAATATTTCAGACAATTGGTTTTATTTTTGGCAACCTAAACGGCAAATAAAGTTCAGTGTTCACCCAGCAAGGAAATGAACTGTCCTGTTACATTACCATTACTATTGTAGGCAGGGGTGGGGGAAGAGACAGACCCTGCACCATCTGCCCCAAACA
This sequence comes from Lanius collurio, assembly GCA_020086605.1. Lineage (NCBI taxonomy): Eukaryota > Metazoa > Chordata > Aves > Passeriformes > Laniidae > Lanius > Lanius collurio. The sequence continues at coordinate 5,139,096 of JACBWW010000005.1, forward strand.
ACCCTCACCATTTTGTGACCAGATTTCTCTTTGGCTGTGCAGGGGGCTCCTCAGTGCCTTATTCTGGCCTTGTTCTGGCCTTGTTCTGGCAGAGCTCAGCTCCTCTGTGCTATGTTGATGTGTGGTGAGGGTGAATTTTCACTTTTTCCTCAGAATAGGCTGTGGAAATACTTACTGGATCATAAAATAACACTACTCTTGTAGTGCTTTTCAGTGTCTCACCAGTGACTAACACCTCATCACCAAAAGATGCTGAATGAGTCAGGAACAAACCACAAGGAGGCAGGATCTATCAAGCAGCTCTTGTCTTTTGTTTTCTGGGCTGAAAAAATGCCCTTTCATCCCCCTCAGAAGTTTTCTGAACCAGACAATCCTCACTTGCTTCCTCCTCTTCCTCCCCTTTCTCCATCTGTGGAGAAGTGCCATAGCGTGTGTCACAGCCACGGCGGTTTTAGTAACTACTGGGACTTGCAGAGGATACAGACAATGGATCAAAACGTGCACAGGGAAGGGGGTTGGGGGACACAGCTGAGGAAAAAGGAGTTTCATGCAAATGAGTCACTTTTCAGGTAATTGATCAATCCTGCTTGTGAGACAGATCATGCCACCTTCTGCAGGAGTCTGGCCATCTATAAAAGCTTTTAGCATGTCCTAATGCATCTGCTCTTCATGTATGAGCAGAAGCAATCTCACGTCTGGTATTGCCTTAGCTTTCCAGTACTTAACTCTGCAGCCTCAGCTAATAATGCTCTCAAAACGGACTTTCGGGTATGTGATTTTATGGATAAAAAGCAGACAGTGCACTTGAAGAGAGGCCAGGTTGGCACAAAGCTACAGAAGTGTTGCTTTCCTATGACAAACTGCAAGAGGAAAAAGAAAAAAGTCCAACTATATATAGCCCAAACAATTTTCTTAGCCTGTGCCAGTGGCACATCAGAAAATACAGAAATATGTTTGAAATGTCTGTGGTTATAAAAACATGAGATGGCTTCTTGTAGGAAATTTATTTGAAGTGCATGAAAGTGACTATATTAGATGTCACCCAGAGGACCCAAACTAGGACTTTTCTGCTCAAAGGCATTAGCAGCTGGATCTAAACTTTGGCTCAAGAGTGTGCATTCATGGGCTGGACCAAAGAAGGATCCGCAGTCAGGTGCAGCTCAGAAGTGCCCATCTCTCTGAAGTCTGAGTTCTAGTGCCACTACATGAGTGGAAATACCATGATTCAAAGAGCAACTTCAGGAGAAAAACCACCTAAACAATTGCCCTGCATTTGCCCTGTAATTGGACAATTTACTTTGGTATGCAACTCATTTTCCCAGCAGATCCCCATGGGCCCATCCAAACTCGAACAGTGACTTGCTGCTCCCCTCTGAAGATCCTTGAGTCACAAGAGCCTCTTTCTATCTCTGCTTCTGCCACTTCAGCACTTGGCCTTTCTCTGGAAGGATGCAGCAAGGAAGCTCTTAATGGGTCCCCGTGGGACATCACAGGGAAGCCCAGGAGTGAGGAAGAACATCGGGCACATAATTCATGACCTGCCTCAGGCAAAAGGGAGAAAGTAACAACAGCAGCAACAACAACAAAAAAACTCTTCCCTCCAGAGTAGATTAATAGGAGTTCCCACTGAAGCCCATTAAACAAAACAAAATGCTGAGGAACTATAGGAATATTGTGCACTTCATCATTTTCTCAGGATCCTCAGGGATAGGACAGGGAATGTTGCAATGTTCTTTAAGTGGAGGGAAGGAGCCTGGGAGGTGTGAGGACTCTTCCAGGCAAGAGGGACTTGTACCTCCTTGGCGAGGGGAAGAATGTCTCCTTCGTGTGCCTGCAGGTGATATTTTTCCTTCTCTAGTCTGTACATGGATATCTTGCACTCTCCCAAGACTTTTCAGGGCCTCAGCAGACTGTTTGCTTGTTTTGCCATTTTGCCATCTGGCCAGCCTAACACAACTGTCCCTGACAGAGGTTGAAATTTTGATGTTTTGTCTAAATTTGGAAGTGACATTTTCCTCAGGTTTTGTAATAAGAACTAATGAATTGCTACAGGGCAATCTCTTTTACTTTCTCTTGATGGAGTTTGACCCAAATTTTAGCACTGACGAAGATGATGTGTTGACAGGATAGGTTGCAAGGATAATATCTCCAGTCTGCTCTGCAGATGTGCCGGGTTCCTATCAAGATTTTTTTGTCTATTGTTATCATTCCTCTGTCAGCAAAGACTTTGTTCCCTTGGGACTACCTTTGTATGGCTCTGAGGACATATCTTCATGCCCTCCTGCCGCTCCTATTCAGGACCTATGTAGAAATTATTACAAACCACCCCAGCTCATCCTGAAATACTTGTCTTGTCAAGCAAAAGGATGCAGGATCAGTTCACTCCCTACACTTTGTGGGATAAGTACCATTTGGGGTATCTGACAGGCAAAATCATGAATTATTTTCATTTTCCCTATTATAAACTTCTTTAAAATTGCATGTATGGGTTCTGCAGAAGTTTAAAGAAGATGGGAAAACTCTCAGCTTCTCTTGTGCTTTCCAGAATAAGTCACCTGAAAACAGACTTTAGCAACAAGCCTTTAACTGATTTTAATTTACTGGCTATCCTTACACATGTTGGATGGTCTCTACAGTTTCATGAGGAGGGGAAATGGAGAGGAAGATGCTGATCACTTCACCCTGGTATCCAGTGCTAGGCCATGTGGGAATAATTCAAAGCTGAGCCAGGGAAGGTTAAGACTGGGCATTAGGAAGCATTTATTCACTGAGACAGGGGTCAAACACTGCAACAGTCTTTCTAGGGAAGTCTAGTTGATGCTCCGGTGTTTAAGAGGCATTTGGATAATGCTTTAAGTTGGTCAGCCCTGCACTGGTCAGGCCGTTGGTCTGGATGATCACCGTAGGTCCCTTCCAACCAAAATAGTCTATTCTGTTCTATTCTGTTATATTCTGTTCTATTCTGTTATATTCTGTTCTATTCTGTTATATTCTGTTCTATTCCTATAACTCTTACCCTTCCTCAAAAGCTTTTGTGCAAAAAAACAAGGTTGTTCTTGTCGCATAAATCATGAGCTTTACTATATGAAGTAACTGCAGGAAAATCCTTGCATGCAAATCAGGTGGATAAGACTATCACTTCACATTCTGTGACATCTTTTCATCGTGGGGATGACTCGACTTAAAGGGGAAGATGAGGATGTAAGAAAATTTTCACTTCCCCACCTGGGCTTTCGAAGCCCTGGTGCGCTTATCCCACAGGACATACTGCCCTCTCCTGTTTGGCTTTGAGAGGCAGAAATAGTTCAAGCAGTGATCCCCTAATACTGGCTCTGT
>JACBWW010000005.1:5147430-5314292 GCA_020086605.1 Lanius collurio
CTAATTCCTATTTCTACATGTGCTGCAAGGGCCATCTCTTTTTCTCTTGTGACTGATAAGATAGGATGATGTTGAAAAGCACCTGTTTGGAAAGTTCAAAGGGTTTTCACAATAGAAGAAAAGAGAATCTGTACCAAAGCTGACGGCTGGGAAGGATGGCTGAAGAATCCCAGGTACTGGGAACTGCTGGTGAGGAGGCTTTTCATATGTGACACCTCCTTGTATGCAAGAGAAGTTTACAGGTTGCCTCTCTTGCTAGTAAATGGCCTGAGGGACAAGTATTTGTCCTGTCAATTATTTTATTAACTCCATAATGGTACAAATCCAGTGGGCTTTTCGCAGGCTTCAGCCTGAAAGACAAAAAGGAAGATAACTGCCTTACAAACAGGATTTACCAACAAGAAGCAACCCTTCCCAGAGCACTTTTCTCCTGGGTCTACAAGTAGCACACCTCCTCCTGGAAAGGCCATACGATTGTTCAGAGCTCCGTAAATTCAAGAGGCGGGGGGAATGCTCAGTAGTGGGTGGGGTTGGTATGACTTTCAACCCCCACTTCTAACACTGTTTTCCCCAGACCCAGGGAGTGCAGGTCTTGGTCCCAAGCTGATCAGCAGCCAAGAGCAGGCGTGTGTGCTCAGTTGCGGGTCGCCTTTGTTTCTCCTCCCAGCGCTCCCGCGGGTCACCCGGGCATGGGTGGGGAGGGACACACACCATCCCAGCTGCATGTGCCTCGGGGTGCACCGAGACCCAGGGCAGCACGACAGGACTCTGTGACCCACGGCCACTTGGACAGGAATATGATGGACCCTCGGGTATGTGCTGGACAGAGGAAGCCCAGCCTGTCCTTTTCCATTGAGGAAATATTAAAGAAACCCTCTGCCAGCACTGCCCGGAACAGTGAAGCCAGGAACAGAAGTAGCTACGCTGAGAGACCAACATCCCTAAAAGCAGGGTCACCAGCGGCCTTTGGTAAGTACCAGTTATAACACTTAATGAAAATGCTCCTTTCTTTTGGATCCCTAAAGCTGTCAGGTTTAATCTTGCAGAACTTTTATTCTTTAACTTTTGTAGGAATCTGGGATTTCCCTTATCAAATCTTTCATTATGTATACAGAAGTAATATTTTAAAAATAATTTGCTTTTGACCTCGCACTACACTGGACTCTGGGGTTTTGTACATTGTAAAGCCTCAATGTCACAGAGGGATGAGTATGCAACCTGAAAAGTTATTTCAGGTAGTTCTCTTCAGTGAGGAGTGCTTATTGTAAAAAATACAGCACCTTTCCTTTAAAAAACAATACTCTTGTTATCTGGGGGGGGGGGGGGGGGGGAGGGGAGAAATGAGAAGTAAATGCCTGTCATAAGGACAGGTACTGAGATGCAGGAAGCGAGCCTAAGACTGCTGCAACTCTAACAAAATCTCTGGAGTTTCACTTATATCAAGAGTTGAATGTTGTCTGGAATTACAGCCAAATCTCATATCAGCACCCTTTTCTGATAAATTTGACCACTCATCCTCAAGCAGGAGAAATGGTCTGTCAGGGTAATGGCAGCTATAGGAGCAATTGCTGGTATAAGGGAAAAGAATGTACATATGTTTAATCATTTCTTCTCATCATCATGGACACTAGGTTCTTTCATGAACTAAATAAAAACAGCTAGTAGAAAACTTGCATGACTTTGATCTTAGCAAACCAGCGAGTGCATTAGACTTTTTTAATTTCAGTTTTCACAGTTTAATTACTCTGGCCTTGAGTGGACTTTTACCCTCACAGAAATTGTCTCCTTCTTTCATTAAACAAAGAACAATGTCCAGCATTTTCTGAATTTAATATTTCCTTTTTTTTTCAATCTGCATCTTCCACGAAAAAAAAGATGGTTTATGTGTACAAGCAGATCCACTTAAACAAAAAATGACCTGTAATTTTGACACAAAATTTTCAGTCATCTGCTTTCAACAAAGCTTAATGCAACTCTTTATTTTGTGTAATATAGAGAGATCCTTTCATGGGTCAGGACCCCATTTCCCAGGACACTAGATGAACCACCCATGAGTAAGTCTTTTTCCAAAAACCTGGCAGTCCCAGAAACCATTGCCTATTTGTATAGTTTCATCTCTTTTTATGTCCAAACTGGACACCAGCCTGGACCGGAAAGCAAGCAAGACCTAAGTGGTGAGGGAAACTACTCACTAGTGTAACATCAGTCACTGGGGTTGGACTCAAGCCCCCTAACTCTGCCTCTCAGTCATGCTTTATGTAGGATTTGGACTTCTTTTTGTTCATCTCTGACACAGGATAACTTGTCTCCTGACCACTCATCTCACAGCATTGGGGCTGAATGTACCGCTGCTGCCTTTGTGCCAGTAACTGCAGCTTTCTGTGGAAACCTCTGTATGGGGGACAGATCATTCTATTGAGATTTTTCCACAACCATAGGATAAATGAGGTTTGGGGGGACCTCTCAAGGTCATCTGGAGGTACAGCTTCCTGCTCAAAGAAAAAACTGTTTCAAAGATGAAATGAGGTTGCTGAAGGCTTTGACAAGCATTGCTTGCCTGTTTAACCACTTGAACTATTGGAGGACCGCAGCATTTGGAGGTTTCCTTAAGCTGCTTTTGCAAACTGGAACTGGACAACCAGTCCTGAAAGAAGCAAGAGCTTGGTAGTTTGTAGAGGTGGACAAGGACATGGCTGATTCTGGTGCAAGTGCAGTGGGGCCATGTGCTGAAGGAGCAGAGGTGCTAGGTTGTGAAGGAGGAGAAATGCTGCTGTGGGCTCTGGCAGGGTTGTTTTGTGAGCTGAAAGTCATTTCCTGAAGGCTCATGGCAGTCATTTTGTGCCACTGGATCCAAAGTGAGACAAATAACACCACTGAAAATTCAGTCAGTGCTTGTTCATAACATGGGCCATAGAACAGCATCTTAACAACATGAGAGTCTTCTCTAGGAACAGAGACAGGATCTTTTTATATTAAATCTTGTTCACAATCAGTATGTTGAAGCCCAGTTTCACTGTGTGCCTTGGCTAAGTCTATCTTGGCCACTGCAAGCACAAGGGTCTGACAAATCTACATGCAGGACATGGTGGGTTCCTGGGACTGCAGTGCTGCGCTGCCAGTGCAGCCTCACCCCAAGTTGCTCCACCTGAGCATACAGACAGTTTTTCCTCTTGAAAGCAATGCAGGCCAAACCACCAGGCCTTGCTTTTGGCTTTGTTCCACCACCTAGCCAGAGAGAGACTGCAGCTGTAGCAAGAGAATATAGTGACTCTTCTCTCCCCTGCTAGAAAGCAAGACTGGATTCATAAACTTAAGGCAATGTAAAATATTAACTAATGAAAAGAGTATATGCATGTGAAGATTCACTTAACTGTTACTGGAAGTGGGAAAACAGGAAAGCTGTAGAAATCTTTCAGAATGTTGTACTTTGTTTTTGCAATTGATAGAGGATGTTTAAAAAAAAGAATAAAAATTTTTTCACTACTTGTTTCTTAACTAAGAATGTGATACCTAGGTTTATTACCCTTTGCTTTTCAAGCAGAGTGATTTATTCAGATAAGTTATATTTATTTCAGAAGTTCAGTACCCTGTGCTGTACATCTTGGGATAATTGCTGTATTTCATGTACATTCCATATAATTCTGGCATTAAAAAAGTTGTGTAAATAGTCAGCCACATCTACTATGGCTCAGTGCTGTCCAAGGTCAGGGAACTGAAATGAGCTAGGGAACTAGCTGGAAATTCCAGAAAAGGAATCCAGTTGCTTTTTTGTAACAGTTCAGCAGCAGCAAAGAAGGAAGTACTACAGGTCAGGGTTTAGTTACATCTTACTGTGGATTTTAATAACATTCCCCACAATCTCATAGGGTATGTATCTGAGCAAAGCCATGATTCTTATGAGAGACAGGAAAATCCATATGGCACCACATACATACTCATGGCTACCAGAAGTTAAATACTGAGGCCAAAAATTATCATCTGATGTAGACAGTCTCAGTACCAAGATCACACTTGTCCTGGAGTTAAAATCCAGTCATTCTGAGCTGAGGAGATGGGTAGGACCAGGGGAGCAGAAGATGCAGAATGTCAGAAATGGTTGAACTTGGTGGTCTAAAGTTTGGACTTGTTGATGTTAAAGGTCTTTTCCAACCTACTATTCTAAATGAGAGGCGCAGATCAAGATTCCCAAGAAAATCCATGGGTGCTGGACCAGATGACTCCTAGAAGTTGCTTCCAATAAATTAAATTCTGAGTCTTTGACAAAAAGGATGTTGTGATGTACAGTGTAAGCCTCTCACAGAAAACTGGAGCAGGACTTGATCATGGATGGGAAGATCTCTTGGCCTGACTCCTAAATTCACATGTTTTTGTGAGTGTAATTCCAGTGAGACTTGGAATAAAGAGTATGCAGTCTTCTCTGAAGCATTTGGCTTCCCAGTTGCATTGTTAGCCATGGGGGAGTTCACTGCCCAAACACAACTGCTACAGGACCTGGAGCTGCAGTTGTTGAAGCCTGCTGCAATCTTTGAAAGACTCTTAGCAAATTAAAAAACAAATAATGAACAAGGAGACATTTTAGTATGTAGTCCATGCTTTTCCTCACATCTTTTTGTCACAATGCCTAGAAAGGGTAACCATGGCCTTTGCAAGAGACGTAATTAAACACCCAGTGAGTGCTGATCTCCTCCCTTGTGCCAGCTCTTTCATTTAAAACACAGAAAAATATCAGGCCTATTTCAGAAAAAAATATTCTTAAGTTCCTGGGAGCCTGATTTCAGTGTACTTGAAATTACATCTGAAATGTTTGTTCATTACTCCCATGGTTTCTGTCAGTGAGGTTTTACCAATAGGAGATCCTTTATCAAGTCAGGAAGAGCTTGGGATGAGAGTGTTACACCTGGGAAATTATTAGTGAAAGCAGTAACAGATATGGTAATTTTGTCATTCTGCCTGTGTTATGTTCATCATGTTAAGGATATGCAAATTAATAGGAATACAACCACCACTTCACACACAAATGTCAATATGGTGATTGTTCACCTTTAGCAACACTCCACCCAGCTTTATCACTAAAGAGGAAACAAACTGAAGGAATCTAACTGAACAGATGCCATCTGGCCGATAAGACCAATTCACCCCACCTATTACAAAGAAAAACAATACACCTGGAAGGCAAAAAAAAAAAAAAAAAAGAAAGAAAAATATGTAGAAGAAAGAGAAAAACAACACAATACAAAGATGTTTTCGTTTCTCAGTGATAGACTCTTCCTTGTTCACAGCCTTAGTAAGACCCTAAAATCATAAGCCTTGTGCCTCCACCGGTCTGTATCTCTCCAGTGATTACACAACAAGGCTTAAATGGAACTTAGGTCATCTGAAATAACCTCCTTCTTTCAAAGTGAAACACTGCTATCTTGCCTGAAATTGTCCATCCTTTCCTATGGAACTGAAAGTCAAGACAAAAAGATCATTTTGAGCCACAAGTCAAAGTAATTTCTGTGCATGACAGTAACAAATATCTCATGTTCTACTGGGCTGAAATGTTGTTGCCTTCCCTGGGAAAAAAATACAAAACAAAACAAAAATAAAAACAAAAAAACTACATTCCCTGAAGGAAGTTTTGCCCCATGCCAGTTCATGGGTATTTTTCAGAACTTCCTGCTGGAGTCACATGAATGTATATCAAAAATATTTGAGCTGGCCTGAAGAGAAGCCATTTCAGACAATCTCTTTCCTTGGTCAGAACAACAATCACCAGAGAATGTTGCAATGCAAACAGGATTGGGGCTCCTAACTCTCAGCTATTTGCTGTAAACTCAGTATCATCTACCTTCAATCTTACTCTCCAGAAAAATGGCTGGATTAATTCAGCTTCTCTTCAAGGTTTATATTTCTTTGATCTCAAACAACTAATCCTCCCACTCCTTTTCACCAGTTCACTGAGACACTGGCATTTTCCCATCTGCCTAGGACTGTCTTCCATTTCCTCCCTGTTCTTTCTACTTCAGTCTGTAATTACTGTATCTGTGCTCATACATAAATTGTGCTCATCACTGAGGTATGTGAGCATCTCAGGGAAAAAAATTGGGGAGGAAAGTTGTATATAAAGGATAAAGACATATGAAAAGACTTTTATAATATAGAAAATGCTAATGTCATTCTTAGAAAGCTTTAATCATTCCCCATAAGAGCACCTTGCTTAGGTAGCCTTACATTTTTAATTACTGTAGGATATAAGCATCATCACTTCTGTAATATATTAATTTTCACAGCATCACATCTAGCAAAGGAGTGCAACTAGTCCTTAATTTAAGGATGAGAGCTGAGATAGAAATCCTGGGCTAAGAACCTATACGAGTACTGATATCCTCTGATCATCTGTTATTTAACCCTACCTCATGCTAGTGAACATTCCCAGGTCTATCCTTCTCCTTTATCCATAATACAGATATTATTCAAAACCTCACCTGTTTTCTAACCAGAAAATTCAAAGTTACTTGATACTAAAGGAATAAAATTAGTCCAGTTTTGCACAATGTGCCTCAAATGCAGAGGTGGGCCATGTTTTTAAGGTCCACATGACTGGACACATGTGATTGTGTTTAGAAGGTTACTCAAGAAATGGTGATAATTTAAATAGGTAACATTTGAACAATTATCCTTCATTTAAATAAGGCTTTGGCTAATTTTTGGAGCTCTTATAACTTTGTTTTCTTGATGTAAATGTAAACCCTCCTTAAAACCCCTATTGGGTGGGCTCTTAGGGCGAAATCAGAATTGGGTGGTTTGTCTCCAGATGTTACAATTATCATTGCTCCAAAGCTGCTTTCAAATAGAACTTGTTTGTTCGAGAAAATAAATCTCTAACAAGTCTAAATTTTGCCAATGCCAGATGTGACAATGCACATATATAATATATCCCGCAGCATATATATATATATATATATATGTATGTAAAATGTATATTAAAAGTGGAGTTTCTTCCAGTACAGCCTGCAGTGGTTCACACCTGCTGCCATTAAGATATGAGAGGGGAACCAGCCAGAGGTGCAGCAAACCCCAGAGGCTGAATGTGAGAGAGTGCTCAGGAGTGCAGTCCATTATTACATTAGGATTTAAATGGTCTTTGGCAGTAATAGCAGACAAATCTGTACTGTCATACTTGCTCCCATGTCATGCAAACCACAAAACCTAGATTCCTCAGTGGGTGTGTTATGTTTATGTATTGCCTCTTTCTCTGGCTTTCTGAGCAAAGAAATCCAGACAGGGAGGAGAACTAGAGCAAATTCTAGCTTTGCCATTAAAGCAGCACAGACACAGGTGTCTTGTCTCTGAAGAGTCAACTGAGCCTTGATTGCAACTACCAAAAGCAGCACATAAAGCATTCAACATCAGGGTTTATGGCAAGGCTTTAATATAGAAAAGGGAGGTGGAGAGTGGGGTATTTTGTGTAACTCTCTTGGGATGTTAACAGCCAAAGAGAGTCCACTGACTTAAACCTTGAGGCTTTCCAGCATGTTATATTTTAGTGCACGGCTTTGCAAGGTCTGGTTACATTTATTAAGAGGAGTAAGAACTCATACTGCATTCATGAGGGCGGAGAACTCATGTGGAAGATATTTGTGGTACCCCCTGTTACACAATGAGGTAATGGTGTTAGTAATAAGGCAACACCACGGCTGAAGAAAGATTATGGCTTCTAGGGCCAATTTCCTCAGCACTTAGGGTCGAGTGTCCTAGCACAGGTCATCACTGGTTGCTTCTGAGGTTAACTTATAGTTTATAATTATTTATAATGTCCATGCTCAAATCTAAGCTGCATTTCATGAAAACAGGCCAACACACACTTCTCCTGTTTGTCCTGTCAACAAGAGCAGGCAGGTGATTTCACCAAGATGAGTTGGCTGTTAGTACCTTCCTAGATATCACCAGCATCATCTGTCACAAAGGCAGATGGGAAATGCTGACAGCCTGGGCAAAGGCTGCCTTTAGAATTGTCCAATGCCTCAATCAGAGCAGCAGGCAGCCCAGATGGAGAAGAAAGGACAGATGGACCTGAAATGGGGAAGACGCTGACATTTAGCCTATTCATTGGCCCATTTTCCTATAGTGTAGATGTACCTACAGGGACATTTAAGAAAGGACTAGACTTTTAAAAGCGTTTGGCATCCAGCAAATTCCATGGTGATTTTGCTGACAGATTTTCAGGGCTGCTCAGTATCTACTCTGCTTCCCAGTTCTTCAGAAAAGGCGGCCACTAATTTGGATACTGACAGGGAAGCTGAGATTTCTTGATCTTTTGGTTCTGCCTTCTTATTTCTACAGTCCTTTTTTAAAATCTCTCTTAAGGACCATTGAAAATTTTAAGGTGGAAGGAAGTAGAGAACAGGCTAGATTTGGGGGTCAAATTCGCTGCAATATGGAGCAATCTTGGCATTGAAGTACAGCACAGAAAAATTAGGGCCATTTTAAATATGATCAGGTTTGAATGGTAGAGTATCCAGACCACTTTTTTCATGCCAACTGGGAGGAGTGCTGAATGGTTGTTGCTTTATTCTAAGCTGTCTTGTGCTGTGTCCTTCACAGATTCCAGCAGCAGGAGTCAGTCTGATTGTGACTTACCTTCAGCCAAAATGCTTCTTCACACCCCATGTGCTACACCCATGGCCAGAGCAAGGAGAGTGCAGACAACTCACTGCAGAAGACCTATTGCCAGCCCAGTGTCCCTCCTGGGTGAGGACACGGCACGTGAACATCTGGAAGGCAAAAGAAAACATGATGAAGACAAAGATCAGCTATGTGGTTTACCAGTGGACCATCCACTTCATGGTGAGTGTCTCTATATCCAGACTTTCTCCTTCAATGCCACAAAACACAACTGTTATCTTACAGTTAGGTACATGGCAATACCAAGCTGCAGACATCACAAATGTTTCCATTGGCTGTGTCACAGTAGATGGTCATAGCTCCTGGATGAGTCACAGAGATGGTTCTTCATTCTTGCCATCAAAAGACTGAAGTGCCACTATTTGAGCTAAAGTTCCAGCTCAGTCCTACCAACTCTACCAATGTTAGTGCTAGGGACTGCTTTTGAGTGTTTATTGCCCTCCTGCTTGGGGTGTGAGAAGTTACCACATTCTGAGCCTCACTGCCAGGGTTGTGCAACGCTCATTTCCTGGAAAATGTGCATTGCACAACATGGGGAGAGAGGCTGGTAAATAAGCTGAGTCAGCTCAGTGTGTTCTGTACACCTTGGACCCACTGTACAGGTGATGAAGAGGTCATAAGCATGCACACAGGTAAAATGTTGATATGCAATAGGTCTGGCAGGATGTGTCAGGCACAGTTTTGAAGCCTGACCATGCTGGTGGATCTGCTAATTTAATTAGCTATGAGCAGTGGTAAACAGTGGTCTATCTCTTAGCCAAAGCACAGGACAATATAAATATCCTTTTCCAATATGTTTTACAGAGACATTAGGCTAAGCAGGATACATGGTACCTGAACAAGACAAGTTCCTGACAGACGGATGGCAATTAATTAGCAGCATGTGACAAAAAATCCTCAAAGTTCTTTGAGTTTGAGGACAAGTAAATGCAGACATTCATACTACACTCCAGAAAACGGGTTTGCAGCAGCAGCAGAAAGGTGGTTTTTGCACAGTTTGTTATTATTTACTCCAGGAAAAGAAGGCCTTTCATTTAAGTCCATTGAAGATGGCAGATGCAGGGTTACTCAGCTGGCTTTCCTGAGAGCCACACGTCATCCTTGCTCCATACTCTGCAAGCTGGCAGGAGAAATAACCCTTTCTGTGAAATACATTTGAAAGAAAATCCTTGTTTCTTCCACTGCTGCTATGGTATACATGAGTCTTGTGACAAGCTGCTGTCACCTCCTCCTCTTGCAGAAGACAGCCATCAGTTTTGATGCAAGGAGAAGCCTTGTAAGATCACTGGAAATTTTAGCCTTCCTTTGCCCTGTAAGCTGCACACAGCTCATGACAGCAGGACTAAATCATGTTACCTCCTCACAGAAGAGCCAGGGCTGTTCGTATCTGGCACTTGGAGTTGCCTCTGAGTATAAAAGTAGAATATTCACATGTGAGGAAGTCCCCAGCCAGGAGGATCACACCAGAGCTGGGAGGTAGCTGTCCTGACTTGGCACTTAGCCTCATTGACCAGCTCTGTGGTGGGTACCAGCCTCATCAGTAAAGCAGGGGAGGAAGCATGTAATTATCTGCACAAAACTGAGCCAAGATGAGCAGTCCCTCTCAATGGCAACGTGTATTTTAAAGGCATTTTAAACAAAATCCCTCTGTTCCCTGGTGGCTGTGAGGTTTTGAAGCTAAGCAGAGGTTTAATGATCTTCCATTTTTTAGGCTACTAGTTCCTGCAGTTGCCGAGCCTTTGATAGAAACTGGCTGAAGAAGGAGGGAGGATCCTAAAGCATTGGATTGATGTTTTCCCCGTGGTGTGCAAACAATGATGTTTCAGATCCCGTTCATGCACTGTGTCGTTCCTTGCAGAGAGCTGTAGGCCTGGGTTTAAAATACTTTCCTGTATCTTAAGTTTCAGCCTCCTTCTTCCACTTCACACTAGGGGGGAAGAGCTGGCAGTTCTTTTTTTAATTCCTCTGGCTATGGCAGGTATCACCTTTCCCAGACAAAGTCAGCAGCAGCACCTGCAGCGACAGTAGACTGCGGCATCCCTGGAAGCAGTCTGCAGTTCTTACAGCTCAAGCCGATAGCAAATTAACTTGTGTTTACACACCGGTCAACTTTGGAGTGCTTCAGACATGTTTTTGGCATGGCAGCTACAGGTCAGTTACGGGCCCTCTGAGAAGGCAGCTGGGCAGTGCCAAATGCCCCTAGTGTATCCATGGAGGTGACCCCAGGGCCTCCCTCACACCCACACCAACGATGCCTACAAGCACTCAAAGGAACAGCTCCAGCCTCAGCAGCGGGAGACCTTTCTAATGTGAAAGACATCAGAAGCCCTTGGCAGGGCATTCCCTCACCTCTCTGTCTCAGCACACCTCTATTGATGTAAAACACCTTCATAATTTGTGAGGAAGGGCCCTGGGCTCATCTAGACATACACATCTGTTTAGTTGTCACAGAACAGAAGAAATCAGGCGTGCTATGCAATCACCTTGGAGGCAGGAGGGCTGCGCTTTGGTGCTATTTTGTGTAGGTGGAGAAAGGTGACAACAGCCACCTTCATGGGCAGGTGGTCTGAGATAGCAAGAGCCCCCTGAGTGTGACCCTGAGTATGAATTTGGAGCATATTTCCAGGAAACTCTGTAACAATTCCCTAAAATTTTTCTTTTCCTACAAAATGGCTTCTGCCATTAAGCGGTTTAGAAATGCAGTGTCATTTAAGCTAAATAGATTTATGCCCTTATCACAAACCACTGGCAGGAAGCAATGCCTCTTGTACTTTGAACTTAGAGGCTGCATTGTAAGCAAAAATAAAAAAGAAGAGCCCTCATATGCTAGAGACATGCTGACACTGGCATTTAGTTTTGCTAAGCCCGTATTTGAATTTGGGTGCCTTCATTCTGAATGTTGTAGGCTTTCACCTGTGGCCTTCTGCATGAAAAGCTCAGCAGAACCTTTTCAGAAAACCTGGGTTCTTGGAAAGGATCACCTTTGGACACTGGTGGATTTCCAGTCTTGTGGGATTTCTTCTCTGGGCGATAATTCAAGGACAGCATAGATCATGCTTCAATAAACAGAGCTGGCTTCTAATTTCACCAGAAACTGAGGGGTTCAGGCTGTGAGCCACAGGTGGTTCAGGGGTTTGTGTTATTTCCTGCAGTCATATCTTCATTATTCACTGTAGAGGAGGCTGCCTTAATGAGTCAACGTCACCCAAATATTTCCATAGCAGAAATTCTCTGCACATTGCTGACTGGGAGCTCAGAGACATTTCTATTAATCTAATTGTTTTATTGTTATGATAGTATCTGTGATCCCAAAGCATATTGATGAATTCTGGTGGCAATTATCATAAAGACAACAGAAAGTATAGAGATAATCTCAGTTCTGGAGGAATTCCAGTATAAGTCATGTCCCCTCTGTACTGATGCCATTTGCAGACATCTTTAGCTCAGTGTTAATGTTTTCTCTGAAGTCATAAATTCACTTGTTCTGTTCATTTGTGGACAATATGGTCAAATCCATGTACTTCTGGGAAACAGCATGGTTTGTCTCTCACAGAACAGTCTTTTCCCCAATATGCTGATTTACCTTAATGCATTTTTGAAGCACCCAAGAGACAATGAAGCACTGTGTAATCACAATCCCAGATGAATATCGGCTGCCCAGAATATGCCAATGGGACTGTGAGAAAGGGCACAAGCATCCCATTGTCCTGCAGAACAAAAGGAAACAATTTTAAATGAAAAGAAAAAGTGAGAGAAAAAACTTAAATGCCTATATATATATCTTGGATGCTATTAGCTGTCTTACCAGCCTTTTGTTTATCTGTGTGAATAGTCCCTGCAGCCCTGTGTCTCTGAAGTGCAGTGTTCCTCTACACACACTTGGAAATGCCCCAGATCATTGACCTTGTTCTGGTGGGTTTACTTGAGGTATTGTTGAAGGCTGATTCTTTTTTTTTCTCCCTCTTTGAAGACTGACTGTATATAATGCCACCCTGGATATTAAATGAAAGACACAAATCCTGAATCCTTTACTCTCACCCTTCTAACTCCGTTCACATAGAAGTCTCACTGGTACAAGTAAGCGCTGAATAAAGCAAAGCTGTCAGCAGCTGGGGACTATCATAGATTCCTTTTGAATTGTTTCATGGGTTTGGGGTTTTGAGTTTTATTTATTTAAAGTAAATGTTAACATTCAATGCTTTCCTCAAGCAACCCCTTCTTTCCTGGGAATTTTGGATCCAAAGGGTATATTACACAGGACCCAGCGGTTAATTTGTTCATGCTAGTCAAATCTGTGTAATGTGACCACTTGTAAAACTGATGGCACATCATGATAAGTTTATTTCAAAGGTCTTAATGAGTATTTATTGGCTTCTCCTACATTGTTCTAGAACTTTTCATTATATCCCCAGGATATGGTACTGTTAATCACTGTTCTTTGAAATTGAGGGCAAGTCTTCTACCTGCTGTATTAGCAAGCCCTTTACACTTAAAGGGGAAACAGCAGAGGCAGAGGTGTAAATAAACATTCTTGTTTGGTGTCTAGATGTTTGCAGGTACAAATAACCACAAAGAGTAGGAGTGAAGAAGAAAGCAGGCTGTCTGTGCAACCTGCAACAAGCACAGCTTTCTCCCTGTGGCAAATAGCTGGTTTCTCACAAGGATGTTGGACCAGAGTTTGGGGAGCGTGGTGGGGAACCTGTTTTTGTTGGTGAAAACCATTATTGATTTAGGCTTTTGGCCAGTGCTTTTAAGGTAAGGTTTGACTATGGCTAAGCATTGACTGAAATGAATAGGATAAGTGTCAAGTTTGAGATTTAGCTGCATGGGGAACCTACACATGCATCTACCCCAAATTCACATTGGCCTGAAGGAGTTTGTGAAGGTGCAGGCCCATTTGGCCTAGATGCAGACCTGATGGTTTGCTTCATCCTTCAGATATTCTGATGACCACTGGTTGTGCTAGAACTATGCACACCAGCATTTCAGGCAGCAGCATTTGTAAACACTGTCATCACTTTGCTGGCAGACAGGAAAGGTTAAATTCACCAGGGGCTCAGGTTGATGGTGAGCACAATCCTCCACAACAAACTGTCCGCATGAATGGTTTCATACATGCCGTCTACTTCTTGCCAACTCCTCTGACAAGCAGACTAAGAAACTCCCCTGACCACCACTGCACAGCCTGCTTAAACAGGTTTCTAGCCTGGTATTTTTAGCATTCCTGCTCACACCCCCCTGAAATCTGTACCTCTCTGCTGTCAGGTGATTAGGCATTGCACTCAGTGCCAGGGTGGAAGCAACTCTATGTCAAGGAGTTTTGGACGGAAGGGAGGAGGTCAAGACTTTAAAAGTTCAAGTTGTGCTTCTCTGAATTAACTTTGGCAATGCCTGAACAGGCAGCAGCTGGATGCTAAATGCTGTGTTTCACTAGCAGGAGGCTCTATCTGGATCATATTGTACCTATACAATTAGGATCAGTCTCACTGGCTATGCCAGTCCTTCTTAACAAAGGCAGAAAAACCACTTTAATAAAGATTAGCTGCACTGCAATACTCATGCCTAAATATTGCAGCACAAGCTCATTTGAAAGCCATGAGCCATCTCCTCAGCTAGGAGAGGGACAACCATGGACACATATCTGTACATAGACAAGCACATTTTGTCCTGATGCCATCAGCACTCTGTAATAACTGGAAGTTTTTCCTATGAGGCTCTCTGCCATGAGCAGAAAACAACATTCAGAAAAGCCACGAGAAGAAACTGTCTGGGAGACCCTCATATCCGAATTATAAAGAAGAGAAAGGAACTTCTCTGGAAAAGGCAAAAAGGAGAAAACAGAACTTAACCAGATATAATGAGGCTCTATTCAACACACCTGAGTTTCTTTCTGAGAAACAAATGATACAGTCAACTTTGTTACGCAGAGAAAAATGTATTTCTGAGGATATATATCTAAAGCCACTTGCTTACTTATGTAACTGCTTTCTCCTTGCCAAAGAAGCAGCAGTATCTTTGGATCTGGCCACCTCATACTGTGAGAGGGTGTCTGTCCAGAAAAGACAATGAAGATTGCAGCAAGATAAACTGATCCCACCAATTTTCATCTACCTAGATTACCTACTTCAAGGCAAAAAAACATGCTAGCAGTGATTTCCAGCCCCTCTCTTGTGTTTTAAATTCATTGTCCTTCCAGTGTATGGCCCAACTAGGCTTGATACAGTCTTAGCTGCTACTTACCTAGGAATAAGTGCAAATGGGGGATGCAGTTGCAGAGATCTCCCTGAAGCAGTATTATTCTAGCTGGTTCAGATACGCAGCTAAGAAACAGCAGTGCAAGTTGTACCATAGGCTATTTACCTACTACAAAATGTAGTCCAGAAGAAATTTGCCTCAAGTATGGCAATATGGCAGCTGTACAATTTTACTTAACAAACTGCAAATGTTAACAAACCTTTACAAGCAGTAGTCATCAGTATTGATTTGCTCATACCTCTAATATCTTGAAATTATGTTATACTGGGCATTGGAAATAAGCCGCAATACGCTAAGCTAAAACTGTGGATATAAGCAATTGCAAATCAGATGCTCTGAGCTGTGCTTAAAGCCTTAATGCCTTAAGTTCCCTTACTTTTTAGGGAAGGAATGATGGGGAGGCTTTATTTTATGTGGTTATTTGGAGGTCAGAGATTACATATTAAAAAGTAAGTTGTGAGAGGCCTCTGGAGACTGTCTCATCCAACCACAAATCTAAGCAGGGCCAGCTGAAATCAGGTGGCTTAGGCTTTTGTCCAGTCAAGTTCAGAGTATCTGCGAGGACTGAGCATTCACAGCCTCTCCTGGCCCACATCATGATGAAAACATTTTTTACCTATTATGTAATCAGAATTTTCCTTGATGCAACTTGTAGTCATTGATCTCATCCTTCTACTGTGCACCTTCAAGAAGAATCTCTATTTCTACAAAGTTCATATGTTTCAAATTGCTCCAAGTGTGACCTAGTAATGAAGCAGAGGACAAATGAACCTGATACTGAATTTAAAGGAGCTATATTGCTTTATCAGCGTGGAGAATCTAGCCCTTCCAATGTCAACAGTAAGGCAATGTATAGATAGCTGTATCTCTAAGTATCTGAAAATGCTGACTTATTTAGCTGCCTCATATTTTCAGGCTCGGTTTCAGCAGTCAGCTAACCTGCAAATGACTTTCACAAAGCATAAAAGCACACTTGAATATCCCCAGCTTTTATATAAAAAATAGCTCAGGAAACTCAGACAGAGTCTTATTTCCCCAGAGACTCTAGAGCCACATTTGAAAAGCCAAAGTTACACTTCCAACACTTCCTAGTCTTATATCTTCCACCCACATTCTTTATTAGACTGTAATTCTGAATGCTGTTGTTTGCTGTGGGATCTCTAAGATGAGGTCCCAAGGCAAAGGGAACTATCAAAGCTACACTCAGAAGAAGTTTCATCTTGCAAGACAAAATGTTAACACAGAGTCCCAGATTTTTTGCATTTCTTGATAGTTTTGTAAAAAAATTAAAAATAGAATGGCTGATTACTTATAGAAAAGGACGCACTTTTCTAGATTTCCTGCTGGCAAAAGCCTTGATTAGTTCATAGGAGCCTATTTTGTTAGCAATTTAATTTCATATCTAGTTGAAATCAAAGTTTGTCCTTCATTCTCTACTGACTCATAACTGACCTCACATTACAGTATTTTGTTCAATCTGAACAGTTTCAGATTCGAAAAGTCTGGTTTCAGTAGGATTGACAATTCTGAGCACTGTGCAGACCCTCTCCTTACATAAGAGCCTTGTCAATAAAACAGTTCACCTTTCCAGAAGGAAAATTATGGACAATTAAAAGTGAACTGGTAGGGAGTTTTTTTTGCTCGTTACCAAGTTATCTGGGTCGTTTTCATACCCAAGAAGCTGGTATGAGACACCAGGAACTCATGTACCTGTTCTCTCTGAAGCCATGCTCTCTAGTCCTGGACATTTCTCAGGTGCCAGAAGGACAGAATATAGTAAGCCATAGTGAGTATGAGGTAAAAATCCCCCCAAACAAGAAACAGCATTATGAACTGGGAACCCTATCTTATCTACAGAGGATGTTGTGTCCTGAGATTCCTACTGTAAGCACTGATACTTCCCTTTTCTTGCATATAGCAATAAACGCCCCTTACAGTCATCTTTTGACAGGGTTCAAGCAGATGTAATCAGGGCTTCTTAGGAGAAGGTGCCCATTCCTACCTTCAGCATAAACACACCCAAATATTTCTCATTTCAAATCTCTGCCCCAGTAGAGCCAGTGAGATTCAGTGGAAATAACACTTTTCTCTTGAGTCTGAAGCCAATGCTGCAGTTTATTGAGTAGTGCTTTGATAGGCTGGTAGAAAGTCTAATGATACAGATTTAACTGTGTTGGACATCAGCATTATTAG
The DNA here is from genome assembly GCA_020086605.1 of Lanius collurio. NCBI lineage: Eukaryota > Metazoa > Chordata > Aves > Passeriformes > Laniidae > Lanius > Lanius collurio. Next base: position 5,164,546 of record JACBWW010000005.1, read on the forward strand.
GATGTTTCTGAGACATGGTAGTATTGACAGTGTTTATGATAAATGACACTCCTCAGTTATTCTTGCATAACTGATTTCCTTTCAAAGTCCCCAAAAAGTTTAGAAAAGATAAAATATTTGCAATGGTATAGTGTCCCAGGCTCCTTCCTAACAAGTTGATGAACAGAGTATTTTAATCCTTATCTTCTGTGTCAATAGAGTCACAATGAAGTTTCAATTACAGAATGAAAAATGTCATTTTCTGGTTTGCACAGAGCCCAGTTTATATTGGCCCAGGTATTTAGTTACCTTTTCACTGTTTTAGCCCTCCAAAGGATGCTAATGGCTGAACAATACAAGGGGGAAAAGGTACCAAGTCTCTTTGAGGGGCTAAGCTAACCTTGTTTGGTTAATTGTTCCTATCAGAAAGAGTATGCCTCTAGTTACACAGTATGAATTGTTAGTTGTCAACAGACCATGGAAGACCAAAGGCAGCCATTCAGAATAGCAATTTTCTCTAACAACATGGTTTCATTGATGATTACTTCAGGTCGTTGAGTAGCAAGCTCATCACAGTCACTAAAACAGAATTAGAATTTTTATGCACCTGTTAGATGTGGTTTTCCAAGCTCAATAGAAAAAGCCCTGGGACTCACAATGCTTGTGGCATGGCTTTTTGTGCTGGTCATTCAATGTCAGCTGCAAGGTACTCCATTTGTTCATCCAAGAAGATTCCAGGTTTGGGACAAGGCTGAACTCCACATTCCGCAGCTGCTTTTTCCTCCTCCTTGCAAGACCCAGCATAATTTCAGAGCAACCGAGACCTCATTCTAACTTACACCAAGTGCAATACAGAGTTCATGATCTAAATAAAACATCATAGTGTAGAAGGGCATTTTCAAAGCACCATAGGAGTGTTGAAGAAGTACTTTTTGTGCTCACACCACAACACAATGGAACAATGGAGCAGTCTAGGAGTCTCCTTAGGAATTCACAGCACCTAAAACTTCCCCATGGGCTGCAAGGCCTTATTCTTAAGGTTAAGTTCTTTAGGTTAGGCTTGATAGAAAGTCCCCACACCACATCGGTACGATCAAAAAAATACCTTCTCTTTTCAACTGCAAAGTTAAACTGCTGGTTATCCCTGCTGCTGTAGGAATGGTATGGGAATAAAACAGCAGTCAGTCAGGGGTTGGTGGTTGGTCCAACACTGAAGGACTTTGGTGACAAACTCATCGCAGGGCTAGTGTGGTTAAAATACGCAGGGGTTTGTAGCTGTTGACATGCAGTGGAACCATGGAATTAGCAGCGCAAATGGACACTTTTGACTCATTTCTTTAATGATAAAGGAGTTTGTTCACATTCTTTGCTAGGTTAGGACCCAGTCACCTATGATAAGTACATGTCTAGAAGGTGTTGTGGTTGCCATCCCAACTGCAGAGCAATTTACAGAAATTGCTGCATCTCTGAATCTTCTTGTGGTCTGTAGCCTTTTCCTGTAAAAAATAATACATCTTTCTTTGTTTTCACAGCTGAGAGGAAAGGGAAACGAAGAATTCGAACAACGTTCACAGCTGAGCAGCTCCAGGAACTGGAGAAAATTTTCCAAGTGACTCACTACCCGGATATCCATATTCGCAATCAACTGGCAGCAAAGATAAAGCTCCCAGAAGCCAGAGTTCAGGTATAGTGTGTCTCCAAAAGGCTATGTTCACTGCAATTCATTCATTATTTGGTGTGCATTCTTAATACTTTATGCCTGGGTGACAATGCTAATGAGATACGTGACCTCTCTCTTACCCTACAGATGAGGCCAGTACAGCAATATGTTTTACAAATAAGGAAAGAGGTATTTGTCACCCATCTGTGACTAACCAAATGGAATTAATCAAAGGGTTAACAGGAGCTCTAAGTGTACTAAATGCATAGCAAATAGGAGTTACAGATGGTTATGAGCAACCTGTTGGACTCTGTAGCGACAGAGCAGCCATTTAGGAAAATATTTATTAATCATTTATCAACTGTTTATAGGCTAATATTCATCCAGTACAAACTGTCATCCACATCCATCTTCCACAGGGTCTCAAAAAATGTGAAAATAGTTGCCAAAATAGAAGTGTTTCTTAGCATTCTGAATTTTGATATCACAGGCTATAAATGCCCTGGCTGTAATTTCAGTGCACCAAAACTAATCCAGTTTCCCCCAGTTGTAATATAATGTTGCTGACTGAGCTAAAAATTGACCCCAAATGCTTACTGCATATGAAATCTGCTACATTAAAATGTACATACCAGTCTCTCATTTGGTGTTGTCTACCAGGCACCATAATGATGATTTTTGCATGAGGCAGTTTCTGCACTTGCCTCAATGCTATAGTCATTGTTGTACTTCTTTGCATATATCCCTCTCTAACAATCAAAGTTCAACACACAGCAGTTTATTAACTATGACATGCCTGAGACTATTGACTAGCCATGATAATGTTGCTTCATCATCAGGTGATAGGGAGAATTAGACTCGCAACGCCACAGTATGTCCATTAGAAATACCAGTGCACCAACAACGCATTTCCAATGGCGTAAAAAACAAGCTACCAGTCAGTGTTCTCCACAGAAAAATGAATCCCATCAAAGAACAGGACATTTTTCTGTTTAAAAAAAATTGTTTCTAATCTGTATGGGGAAAAACAAAAATGAGTTATTATGGGAAACATCAACCTGAGATGTAAGTGAAAGAAGTAAAAAGTCCCTCATGTATGAAGTGCAGATGGCAAATTCCCAGTTCAGAGAGTGTTATACATGACACAGGAAATTCTGTATTTGACCTCATCCTGGCTGATAAAGGGAAATCAGCCACAGAACTGAAAATTAGCAGAAAGTTAGGTTCAAGTTACAAGTTATAATTTTGACTGACTGCATTTGTCACACATAAATCAACTAGCACGCAGAGAATATGCATGTGTACTTGCCACTTTGAAATAATAGTTTTGACAAAACTAAAACTTTGTGTAAGTCAAATCACCTCAGAAAAGGTAATGTAACTGGGGAAAAAGTAAGTGAACAACCATTAGGGTCACCAAATGAAACCCTTTATAACTGTGAAAAATCCTGTGTCCTCCAATCAGGACAAAAAGGTATGATTGCTGTGAAAAAGATTAAGGGGATAGATAAAGTTGTATAACTGCATGTGTTATACAGGAAAAATTAAGAATCCTGGATGAGTAAACATGAAAAACAAGAAATCAAAAAAAAATGAATAAGCAAATATTGTGGTTTGACACAACTAAGCGTCAAGCACACAAAATATCAGTTATTTTACAAGGAAAACAAAATAAAAAAATATTGAGGAAAACTAGATAGCTGCGAGGCAAAACAGGTTCAAACTTAAACGGTTGCAGTACAAGAAGAAAGTTTTATTACTAACAGAATTAAAAGCTAAAAGATATAACAAGAAATTAAAATAACAACCCCCCCTTCTTCTCAGTACTTTACTCTTTTTCTTAACTAGCACAAAAGATAACACAACATAGGATTCTAGTCAGTGTTACAGTTCTCAAAAAGTCTCTCTCTTATGCTTAAGGAAAAAAAAGGTTTTTTCTTGCTTCGTGTGGTTCCTCAAACTGCCCCCAACAACAGACCCACCCGGAAAGAAACAATCTGCTGTGGTGTAATACATCTTTCTATGGAAAAATACCAGTTTTTTCACATTGTCACATGTGGGCCATCACATGGGGTTATCAATCCTTTTAAGGATGGGTTATTTTGGCTTGAACACAAAGGCTTTTTCTGCTACAAATCCTTAAAAGCCTCTCACTGCTTCTATACAGCCTGGAACAGGCACTCTTCACAATCTTCATGGGCCACACGTGAGTCTTCCATCCCCCCATGTACATCAAATGGATTAAAGAGACAAACAGTTTGAGATATTACAGTTTCTTACCACCGCATGCCAGAAGTATTTTTAAGCTCCGCGTGAGGAACGCGGCACCGCCCCTTTTCTCCGTCGCCATTTTCAGCTCCATCTCACATGGCTCACTCTCTCTCTCACTCTGAAACCTCTGTGTTGAAGAATGTTCTTGTTCAGGCTTTATGGTGAAGAAAGCCTTGCTCCTTTTGTGCTGCTGGCTGCGTGGTGTTTCTTCAGTTCAGCCCGAAGTGTGCTGGCTGCAGAAAGGAGGCTCCCGTTGGCTCCCGCCGGCTCCATGTGGAGAACAGGGGGGATCCGCCGGTCCCAAGAAGCCGCTCTGGAAAGATTTTAGCTGTGTGGCAGTCCATGGCTGGGTTTAACTGCCTGGGCTTTGGGATGATTCCCTCTCCATCAACCCAGGCTCCGTGACGTGGCATCAGGGAGAGGGGAAGGGGGCCGGGGCCTTGGCTCAGCCTGGCAGGGCCCGGATACTCTGAGGCCTCCCCACCTCCTGCAGGCAAGCTGGAACAAGAGGAACTCCCGCCTTTCCTTGCAGTTTAAATGTGTAAATTGTGAGAAGCATTATTGGTCTAAAAATCTGTCTATCAACTCAGGTTCAACCCACTACGGCAAAACAAGAGGGTGTAGGCCAAAGCTTTGGTCAGGAAAATTAAGGATCAATAACTCAATAGAAATCAATTAAGAACAAAGTCAAAGTGATCAATTATATTGATCTGTTACTTTATAGAAACAGTAGGACTGTCGAGGGTAATGCATAAATGGCAAAGATGGTCAGTCATAATTTCAGCTTTATGCTTGAAAATATGTCAGGTAAGGTGGCAATGCCTTCCATAAGGATAGTGTTGAACAGCAGCTGCTACAGAGAGATATTTTTGAATCTACACATCTAAGTAACTTACCTCCAGTGGTTCTTAAAAAGCTGCTTGAGAAGCAGTTTGGGTCATCAGTGTTGATGTTTAATCAGTTCTGGAGCATGAGAGACATGCCATTCCAGGGGCCTTGAAGAAATCTAATGCGTCAATATTTAAAGGGTAAACAGGGCAAGTAGATAATGACTGGCCTGTCAGACAAACACTGATTTTTGGCAGAACTGTGAAAAGGAGTATATACTCTGTTAAGGGAGAGTCAAAGAAAAGATAACATATTTAATGCTTATTAACACTGGTTTATGAAAATAGACACTGCCAAACTCATCTTTTTATGGTGAGATTATTAGGGACAGTTTTAAACTGAAAGAAGGTAGATTTGCTTTGTGTATAAGAAGGAAATTCTTTATGGTGAGATTGGCAAGACACTGGAACAGGTTGCCCAGGGAAGTTGTGGGTGTCCCATCATTGGAAGTGTTCAAAGTCAGGTTGAATGGTGCTTTGAGCAACCTGGTCTAGTGAAAGATGGCCCTGCCCACAGCAGAGGGGTTGGAACTAGATCTTCTTCAAAAGATGCATTCCAACCAAGACCAGTCTATGGTTCTATGATTCTATGCATTTAGTTGATAAAGGTATGATATCTGTGTAGACAGAGCATGAGGAATAGGTTTAAAACACAATAAAAGGAACTCATGGTGGGCATTGAGAAATCATTTTAGATGTAAGAGTGCTGGAGAGCTGGTTGGGCAAAATAGAGCAGTTTAGTCTGAGAAGTGCTAAAATCTTCTTCTTTATTTTAAATAGTAAGTCCACGAAGTGAGAACTTTATCCCATGTGCAGATTTTAGGAGCACTTCGGAGACTGAATGTTGCCTTAAGTGCCCCCTTTGCCGTCTATCAAAGGGTTTGTGAGTGTTAAATGGTGCTGTTTCACCGTATAACTCCTGCGTGATAGAAAGGGAATGGAGAATTTCATACAGACTAAGCAGTTTCCAAACACATGCAAACCCAGATAAACAAAACTGTCCTTTAAGTAACCTCAAATACTTCTAACTATATCAGCAATATAGCAAAGGGCTCCTGACATTCTCATTACTTCCTGGGAGAGATGCAGAAATAATTGAACTACTCATTATTTGGCTTAAAATACATAAGTATTTACTTCCAGTAGCACCTGGCTTCAACAACTAGCACTTTGTGTTCATGTGAACCACTTGATTACATTAAACAGCAAGTTCCTTAGCAAGCTAGAGACTACAATTGAAGGCGGCTTCGACTTTTCACAGCAATGCAGCAAGATGCTCAACTGCAGCTGCACCACAAATACGTTTATGCCTCTGCCAGAAGGCAGATTGGTCAAATCAGCTGACAGATGAAAGGAACTCCCCTGAGAAAATTAGTTGTCTCTTTTCCAGTGCAAAAGAGATGGCAGACAACATACTCAGACTGCTGAGTGATCCCCTTGGATCTTTCACTTAGGTCCCTTATGAGAATTTTCAAATGCTATCAGGTAAATATAGGCAGAACCCTGTTACTACATCTCTGCTGGTGACACACTTTTATTGCACCCCAGCAAAACATCAAGGTGGATCTTTTCTCAGTGTATTCACTTGGAAACAAGGTGAAAGAGCTCTGTCATGAAATGTAACACCTTCTAGGGAAAACAGAATGCTGTGTGCACTGACCACTGCACATCTTTGACCACAGAAGGATCTGCTTTCTCCAGAGAACACTGGAAAACCTGCAGGTTTCACTCTGTCTTTCCTTGAATAGGGTGCTCTTATTTCTTCTCTGAACCACAATAGAAAACAGGCTGTCATGGTAGTCCAGAGATCTCATATGCTATGCAAAGTGTGTAAAGTGCTCTGTCATACCCAGTGGCTTACTTTAGATTCGCCCCCCGGTTCTGCTGACCTGGAGGTCAATGTTTTCTGATGCTCAGAGTTTAGGGAAAGTAGTTGGCTGTGAAAAATTCCTCCTTCATATTCTGTGAATTTCTGTGCCTTTTCTTTCTTTCCTTTGTCCAGATCTGGTTCCAAAATCAGCGAGCAAAGTGGAGGAAACATGAAAAATTTGGCAACTTTGGTGGCCTTCAGCGTCTGACAGAAGTTGATTTCATTCCTGTTTCCAAGTCTAATATCGCAGTGAGTATTGGACACTTTGTATAAAGCCACTGAGGGAGAGACAGCTATTCTTCACCAGGTAATCACTTCACCAGTAATCCCATGGGACTATCACAGAGAAGGAGCACTGGAAAAGACAAAAATGGCAATATGATGACAAGAAATCCCGGCAAATCTGCTCAAATAACACATTTCTTCATAGAATTAAACCTGTTTTATAAATATTCTGTGAGATGTCTCTTGTAGGGTGGTCCTTCCCCATTTCGATTCTAAGTCACTTCCCTGTAAATCAGTCACACTTTGATTCAGAATGTCTTTATCATCAGAAATCTTCTGAAAAGGTGAACGTTAGACATTTGCAGCCACAAAGCCCTGTTCCTTTACAGACAATATCTCTTTACAACATCCAGATTTAGTTAGGTTGACCAGCACTTTTTGCCCTTGACCTATACTTTAGCAGTCCAGGACTGTTATTGTTTAGGCTGCCACAAAGGCTCTTTCCCTGACAGGAGTTTTTTCATAGCTAGAAAAATGGGTATTTTGTTTTGTGTTCCTGGGTGACAACACACCACTGGGTTTTAGGAAGTCTGTTTTTCTAAACTTTTCTTCTTATTTACTGAGCACTGGGGAAACAAATAAGGTTGATTGTAAATTTTATCTAAGTAGAACTCCATATTGATTCACCTGAGACTACACTTTTATTCTTGAAAGGCTCCTAGCTTGATGCCAAGAAAGCTCTCTGTTTCCTTTCCTGCCGTGGGATACTACTCACCTTGTCTGCAAAGACATCTGACAACTGCCTGGCTGCCCAGCACACTCTCCTTCGCTCCCCACCACGTGGAGCTGCTGCCCTTCCCAAAACCATACTTGCTCTTCAATGTTCTCCCCTCTTACGTGTCAACACTACCCCGCAAGTTGGAAAGGAGCAGTATGTGCGCCAGCTCCTCATAGAGGAGGACACGGGGCAGTGGGGGGCTTTGGGGGATGCCTTTCTCCCCATGTCCTCCATGGAGGTCTGTGATCCCTCTCCTCGAACAAACTCGGGATGATGGGTGGCAGTGGTGTGAGGTCATCATGCTGGACAAGTGCTGCCAGGAGCTGCTGCAGCCCAGTGGATGTGGGAAGAGCCACCAAGGACCAGAAAGGACCTCCTCATCTCCCTGAGGAGCAGCATGCTCCATGGAAACCCAACCCTTCAACTGAGACCCTCTCCCTAGTACTGGGACAGTGCACCAAGCAGCCCTGCAAAAGGACTGGGATTTTACTCAGCCATGAGACATTGGATGACTCTTATTGCCCTGGGGGCTTGGGGCAGGAAAGATGCCTGGGATAAAGTGTGCATGGACCTACAGTCCAGCCAAAAGTGCTTTTGTCCGCAGGTTTGGGTCACTTTCCTCATACATTCTGGTCTTCAAGTACTGGGGTGCTGCAAAGAACATGTTTAGGTCAAAAATCAAACTTGCAAGATACGTTTGTTTTTTTTCCAGGTAGTCACTGGGGGGTGGGAGGGAGTGTTGATTTGCTGTCTGTATTTTTGACTTGAATAAAGGGACACAAACACAATCTGAGCTGAAATATGACAGTCTTGAGCTCTGGATTTGGTACCGCAAGTCTCTGGGGGCAAGAGAATTCTTCAGCTGGTTAATTAACATGCTTATGAGGAAGCCTCTCAATTTTTGACCTAAATTAAGAAAGCTCCAAAACTCCCTCAGAAACAATAACAAAAAAGAGACAGCCTGAGTTTAATCTGCTAGGTTTAATAGGATGATATGACCCCACAGTTTAGTTTAATTGTAGATAAATAATTAAATTGGCCTGCCCATTATACAAAATGTCTCTATCCTTATTATTTACATAATACACATCCCCTTCCAACATATGGGGCTTTTCTCTTCCCTGCTTATTCAGGGTCCAATTCTGCTTCCACTAATATCTGCACTGTATATACCATATCTGTACTCTTACAGGTCTTCCACAAGACTTTTTTCTCATACCTACTTGGATCTGAACTCTCTATCATCTTCATCCCTGTCATCTTATCAGTCATCTGAAGGACAGTCAGGTCAGATACAGGGCTAAACTTCAGCTCCAGCAAAGAGATTAAAATCAACACAAATTACTGGGGGTGTTCACCTCATGCAACTTGAGCTGACTGCATTGTAGCCACACGCACTCAAAATAAGGACTTTGAGCTTACTTTTAAGAAGAAAATGTAATCACACTAAAATTTCTGAATTAGGTGCAGTACACGCATTAGTGCAGTTTCTAGAATGTGAATTGTCCTTATGCAATGATTATCTGGAATATAGGCATCATAATCATGCAAAGCTGAGGGGGCATGACTCTTTTCACAATAGTCCGGAGACTCAGGCCAGCACCTGCATTGAGACAGCTTATCCTGCATGAATATTTCTATAGCCTAGAGGAGGATTCTGGGATGATCACAACGTGACCATTTTCCTTGGTCAGGATATGGACATAAGAAGCTTAGGATGCTACTTTTACATTGTTTCGTACTCTGATGTTTCCACATAATGCCAGGTTGGACACACCAGTCCTTGGGACATCCTCAGCTTTGCAGACATATAGGATTGCTCTGGGCAAACAAATCTTAAACCTGACAAAGAGTTGCGTGAGGGAGAAGTCGTCTAAGGAAGCTGACCCTACAGGACGTGAGTATAGAAGTATAGTCATAGTTTCATCCTAACCTTCCTCACCTGATTTCAAGTGACTCAAATGACAGGGTTTACAGCTGGGGGAGACTCCTGCAGTCTCACAGCTCTCCATGACATTCCCCTTCTATTTTCCAGATGACAGCTTCAACCTTTAATCTTCCCTAAAACCCCTTGTGACCTGAACAATTTCTCCCCCTGGCTTATGGCCCTGATTTCCATTTTCACACTGAATTTTTGGTAAAAAAAAAGAGAGTAAGAGAACCCAGAGGCCTCTAGAAAGCTCTCCTGTTGCGGTTGCTGCTGTTGTTTTGTGGGGGTGGCTAGAAAAGAGAGCTGGGATTTTGAGGGGTGTTCTTTACTTTTAAAGGTTTCTCTTTTTTTCTGTTTGTTTTTTTTTTTTCCTTCTGCTATGTTTACTATGTGTTTTGATCACAGTCAAAAAGAGAACATGCAGAGAGGGTGATGCCTGCTCTGCAAATCCATACAGGTGCACACTAGACCTTGGGTCAAAATAAGCTGTGATTTAAAGCAGCCAAACATCTGCTTCTTCGTGATTTTTGACCAAGCTCTACGTCCTCTTCCCACTCTGTGCTTTGACCTGACTTTGCTAAGTGACTGCAAAATGTCCTTTTTCTGTTCCCTCACATCTCCCCTCAGCCTGGACAATGGGTCTTGCCCAAGGGCCTATTTCTGTTTTCTTGCTCTGCTCAGATTTTGCCCCTGTGTAGTTTAATTTGGCTTTAGTATGAGAAAACACTATCACTTCTAGCTCAGGAACCACCAAATGAGCCAATGTCTGTGTATCTCAGGGAGATTAAGCCAAAAGGCTGGGTGTAAATAAGGGCTTAATTCGAAACAAAGTGGTCAGTGAATTATTTCAGATGGGCTTTTATCCAACCATGATAAAACCAGTTTGGCTCTTCCAAGAATGTCTCCTGAGGTGACACTTCCTCCCTGCTTGTGTCTTTGTGTAATCCTCTCTTCCTGGGACAGCTTTACCCCACTTCCAGGGCATGTTCTTGATTTTGCTGAAATCTATCATTTACAGTGTCTATCCAAAAACACCAGCACAGAATGATTTTATTTTCAATTGGCTAACAATAAAAACTCACTCCTGACCTCCTGAAGCCCACCAGAATGGAGAGGGCGGGAAGAGAAAATGCCTTTCATTCCAGCTTTTCACAGCTGGAGCTTCTGAAAGGACTCTGAAGTCTGATCAAAAATGAACCTGGTGTCAAAGCCACCAGGTGGGTTTAGATTAAATGCTTTAAAAGGAAACTCAAATAGGTTTTGTTTTCAAGTAACTAAATAAAAATCTGTGTCTCAAAGTAGCAAATTATTCATTATTCCAACAGCTATTAGATATATATTATATTGTCATGGGCATTTCAAGGAGAGGCTGTCCCCTCATGGGGTAGCTTGCATTGGCACTGTGACCCTTTCTGGAACCATCATATCAAGCAGTACATGTTGGCCACCTGAATGATCTGCAGCCTGTTTAAGAATTAAAGAGTACCAGCCAGCAGCCACATGCCAGGAATCTGTAGTAGTTGTCCATTTCTCTGCGTTTCAAAACTCTCGTAGTCATGTTCATTGCCATTGCATTACTTGCCTTTGTGACATGGCTCGTGTTGATCTTACAGAACAGAAATTCACTGAATCCTTCATCATTTTTGATTAAATATAGATGCTGCTATTTACAGCCTTACAGACCCCAGGCTTTGTCAGCTTTTAATGCTCTCCAGTGCTTCCAATAGCAGAAAAGAGCCACTTTGTCTATCTCTCAATAATAGGAAAAGCCAATTAACACTTTCTTTCTCTACAGGAAGCATGTTCCTGACTCTAGGATGACCTTTCCTCTGCTTGTGACTGCTGAAGCTCAGAAAACTTTTAGGGCTTTCAGCAATACCAGCCTTGTCTGTCACTAATCTTCCACTCTCTGAAGCCTTGCTTTTCCCCGCCTCCTTTCTTTTGTCTCCCATACACATTAACAGGACTAATGGCCCTGCTACTTTTGCTTTATTCACCCCACTAATCTCTTTTTGCTGCTCTGAACTTAGAGCTGTCCCATACAATGTTACCAGGATTTCCCAAGAGTGTGCAGGAATAAGTGCACACTCTTTAGAGGGGTGCCTGGCAGAATAAACACTTCCTCACTGCCGTGAAAATCCTGCTGGTGCAATGAAATATTCAGAAGGGCCTTTTCCCTTTGTTTTCCTGGAGCAGAGGTAAATAGGTGTCTGATGTTCAGGGTCTATCATATGAATCCCAAGATTATCTTTCTTACAGTTACAAAAAAGCAAGTCCCCACCAAGGGGTCTTAAATCTGAGCCTGCATCACAAGCGTTAGTAATCTTTTATTGATGCCATTTTACAGCACTCCACAGTGCAGTCTGGGTGCTCTCAGACACTTGGAATTTCAACAAATTTTAACTTTCAAATTTTGACATTTCTCTATGCTGTCTGTCTGCTTCAGGCCAATGTCTTAAATCTAAGCAAATCAGTCCCTGAAACTGGGGAAATTGCACTTTTTACTCAGGGTGAGAAAATTTTGGTACCCTTTTGAAAACAGCACTTGGAGCAGGAGCTTGAAATCTGGCACAGAGGTGGCCTTTTCTGTTAATTTTGCTCTTTGCCATCATTGTCACCCACTACCGTCATCTGGCCAAAGTATTATCTTTGGAAAATATTGGTTTGCACAGGTTTATTCTGTGTCCTTTGATTATAGCAATTACATTCCTCATGGAGTCGATGCTCCCTAGGAGTGCTTATTCTGATGGTTCAGCACAATTTCCCCCCCACAAGTTCAGTTCTCGGCTTGCTATGAACCACACATGGCCTGGACTGGCATGGAAGCCAGCAGGGCCCTTTTCCCTTGGTTCCTGAATGCCCCACTGCCTCAGTCACACGATCAGGTTGGTGGAGCAATCTCCTCAAGCCTAACAATGAAACAATTTCCTATGACCACTCACAAATTATGTAGGGTGCTGTGGGGCAAACACTGCCTTCTGATCTTTACGTTGTAAAAATTTGCTATTCAGCTCTCTGAACAGCATCTGGATGCTAGGGATGGCCCCAAGAAGGATGGTGAGCCTGGCTGTGGGAGTCTGGTTCAGTCCCTGTTGTTCAGTCTCAGGAAAATGTCTCATCCACTTTGGTAGAACCAGAGATTGGTGTGTGCTGGAAGAAAACACCTCTAATGCATATACTCACTAAAGAAAACTGCAGCCAGAGCCTATTGATGTTGCACGGGGAGTTATTCAAATGCAGACCAGCATTAGCTTAGCATTCCAGGAGTTAATATCATTCCAGGCAATTTATTGCTCTCTAATATTAAAGCTGCTGTCCTTACAAAAACAACAGCATGTGGTAGCATCTTATGCTTTCTGTGGTTAGCTGAGCTACCTCAGACAAGCTGTTTTAATAAAGTCAAATTTGTACTCATGTTACAATGAATGATAGTGCTGAAGGAGCTGTGAAAATTAGAACCTCCTCTTCTTGGGAAGCCAAGTTTTCTCAGCTCTTGCAGGATCTGTTGCAGTACATGGCACTAGCCCAGGAAATGTTTTATCACACTGTCATAAAATAACTGGTTCTTAGTGTAAATGTTTACTAGGAACAAAATTAATCTTGTGCCTTCATTTTCCATGGAAAGGATGTGATCAGGTAAAATAATCCCAGTCCTGCTTCTCCCAGCAGACCTGTAGATGCTGCTTGGGCTCTTTGATATTTGCTCTCCTGGCCCCACAGCGTTTGCTTCTTCTCTTAGAAGGCTGTCTTCACCATCGAGCATGGGAAATGAGGGATGCAACACTATATATACTCTTTCAGAATCACAGAACACCTGCTCCTGAACCACATGTAAAGAAAGACAGGAAAAAAAATCTTCTTAAAAAAATTAAAAATCAGATGAGGATAGCTTAATTAAAAGATAAACGCAAATAAAATCACACCAATCAATGGTAGTTCAACTCTAATTTAATTTTATCATCAGCAGAGCTACTGTTTTTTTTCCCTTCCTCCCAAAATGAGAAGCTCTGGAAAGGAAATTTCCCTCATCAAATTTCCCATTCAATTGAATTAGTCTGGAAATCTTTTTAAAAAATAAAAAAAAAAAGCAACCTTGACAGAAAATTTTAATTCCAGCCAAGGCCCTTAAACCAACCACCCTGTGCCAGACAGTTCAGTGACAGAACTGGAGGATGTCAGCACTAATCATCTGCCCCTGTTTTCTGAGGGTAAATTTGGCATCTGTCTCCAAGCTGGAGAGAAGAGGCCCTGGAGTCCTCCAAGGAATTGGAATGTAATTCTGATGTGATGGCATCAGCTAATTAGCAGCTCTAACAAACCTCACCTCCAGCCCCTCTCTGGATTTTTCTTCAATAATGGGTAAGAGTGCAGCCTGCAAGGAGGGGAGGTGAGGTGGGGGTAGATGTCCATAGCCACTGAAGGTTACACAGCTGCATAGAATAAAAATGACTGCAGTATTTAATGACACTCCTGTTTAATTCTGACAAACAGGAGCATTAACATCATACAAATTGGGACAAATTAACATGGAGGATACTAAGCAAGACAAGCCCCAAAGCCCCCTCTCTGGCCCTTTGCACAGAACTAAATTTTACCAATACTTGTCAGCCTTTGACCATGATTACTCCTTCACATTTGGGTGTGGCTATAAATATATAATTTCCTTGACATTCTACTTTATTAAAATTTTTAACAGTAGAGGTTTTCTGGCTGCATTCTTTTCTTGTATATATCATACAAAACAGCAAATACTGTTTACCACAAGAAGAATAATCACTTACATGCCAAAGGCAGAAAACATTTTAATTGCTTCTGTCCTCAAAAGAGTTTTCTGTTATGCTCAGAAAGTTTGGCTGTGTTCTTTATCCCTTGGTGGCACTGGAAAATTCTCCCACTAAAACCAGTGTAGTCCATTTTTCATTGAAATGACAGTATTTCCCAACTGCCATAAAGTGACGTTATTTTAGAAACACCATAAAATCGCATAGAATTTTACAAATGCCATAAATGTGGCCATGGAAAGAGTGAAAAATGTTCAAAGTGTGGTTCCATCTCTCCCAAATAACTGTGACACCCCTGTCACAGTACAAAGCTTTGGAACGGTTATATTGCCACACATAGCAATGTAAAGCACAGATGATGACACAAACAAATGCTCAGTGCTGACACTTAAAAGAGCAGCTATAAAAAATAGCAGTCCATGATAAAAAGCACAGCATCAGCCAGTGACTTTATGCAAAATATTATTTACTGTACAAACATACTGGGCTGCAAAATATAGCTAATAAAATAAGTGATTTCCCTGCCTGCTGCTTCCAAAATCACTCACAGTCTCCAGTAGGCACAGTTCCCTAGGGGTGATGGAAAGAATTTTCCAGCAGTTGACAAGAAACTCTTGAAGAATTTTTTTCTGTTTTGCTGGCAGTGAAGAGCCACCCTTGACAACCCAATTTTAACTCACTAAACTCATTACAAGTTCCCACCGTAAAAGAAATTAAAAGCAGACACTCAGTTGCTAAATAAATCAAACAGATTACACCTCCCAGAGACAGAACCTGTTCCTCCAGCTCCAAAGTAGCCAAATGGTGTGCCAACATTTTCATGCAGCACAGAGCACTGGCATGGGTTGTGCTAAATGCCACCTCAGAGCAAAGTGATGTGACAATTGAGGTATGTTGAGTTTTGGCCAATGCAGAGCAATAACGTGGTGAGAGCCCAGCGAGGTTCAGCCTGCAAGCTACTTAGGCACACCAGCCCAGGAGCTACACCTCAGCAAAGTACCCTGCCCTTGGGGTGGAGCAGATGGAGAATCCCCAGGTATCCCACAGGCGGCTCCCTGAGCACTGTGAATGCCTGTGTCACACATACATCCTTCCTTATGCCTGTCTCACATGCAGTTGGAATGAATAAAATCTCTCCCTGCACGGACCATCAGTTTTGAGACATTATGTGCCAATAAAGATCTCCTTGAAAAAGCTGTGGGAAGATCAGGCAGGCCTCACAATTTCTCTGTTGACAATGATGAGTTTTGCTACCTAAACACAAAACAAGAAGAAAAGCTTCTGGTGATGTCCAGAGCATGTAAATTCTGAACAAAAATCAAGTCCTTTTCCTTGGCTGATTGCCAAATGATCTTGTTTCTTAACAGGTTTGTATTTATTTTCATGGGATATCATCACTCTATTCAAGGAAGCCTTTTACCAGAGAGCCAAGCTCCAGATTAGGAGAGGAGGAGGTGTTAGGAAGAGTTTCCCTCCACCAGCTCTTTCCTACAGAAAGGCAGTCTGCATTCACCAACTACAAAAATTTGGAAGCACTTCACACAATTTGGATTCTGAGTTCCTTCCACAGTCATCGCATTCCGGCACCACTGTACGGGCATAGATCCCTGAAAACAGGGGACACCTTTGGCAAGCACCTGGACTTCCCAGAGATGCATGGCACATCAGACATGGACTGCCACCCACTGCTCCAACTCAGCTTTTCCCCAGAGAGAGCTGCCTCACCTAGGAAAATAATCAAGGATCATAGCATCATAGAATGGTTTGAGTTGGAAAGGGGCCTTAAAGATCATCCAGTTCCAACTCCCCGCCATGTGCAGGCACACCTTGCACTGGACCAGATTCCTCAGAATCTGCCTCACCCAACCTGCCCTTGAACACTTTCAGGAACGGAGCATCCACAGCTTCTCTGGGCAAGAATCAAAATACCTGAAACACACTGAGGTGCTTCACGGTTTCATACAAAGGCTCACAGAATTTCCCTGGTGTAAATTAACTGTGACATTTCAGGCAGAGTCTCCTGGGAGTCCTGAGAAGGTAGCATAGAACAAGGGGACAACAAAGCTTGAGAAATCCAAGCAAAAACAAAACAACATCCTTTCTGGATATTCTTTCTCACACAAACTCCATTTTGTCCACTTGGGAGTTTCTTTGTTAGCTGTTTTTTGTTTTTTCACTCTCCTCATTTTAAAATGCTGACACATTGACAGATGCTTCCCATATATTTCCATCCTATAGTGTATTAAAACTTGATGCTGAAGCAGCTACAAGTCCTTTCAAGGGATTATTTAATTCATTGTTACACCTGGGTCATCTGGAAATCTAAGGGGGGAAGCAACGTTCTCCGCTGGCTCTCTGATTAAAATGATTTATCTTGCCACATCTTACAGCATCACAATGAGCAGAATTCCACCGCCCTGTGTGGTGCAAGCTCTTGCACTAGTCTCTGCTAATGGCTCCTTTTTCCCTAGCAGGAATGGCTTAAAAGCCCCAGAGTTTTCTCCTTAGGCTGGAAAAATACCTGAGACAAACTAAGATGGAAGCAACACCTTAGGTAGGAACTATATTAAAAACTCAGAGCAACTTTATTCTCTCTTATTAGTTGGGCAGTGCAAAGGCAGTGCCTGGGCTGATGACAGCAGGAATGTGTTCATTAACCAAAGGCATCACGGTTGCCTTCCTATTGCTGAGCTCTGCAACTCCCACCCACAGTCAATGCTGCTTCAGAAGCAGAGTTTAATCTAAGCTTTGCCCCATTTATCCTAATAAGGACTAAAGATTTATCTTACTTTTTACATTACTTTTTTTTCTTTGTGGCAAAATTCAACTGAAAATCCTGATCACTTTAACACTTGCTCTAAGCAAGCCCACCATAATGGCAATGCTCACATGCCAGTCAAAAATGCCATGGAGAAATAAAACAAACCCATGGTGTTCTGAGTGATGGAATTTTCCTTTGCAAAAGAAATATATTACCAGGTGTTGCCCCACATCTTGGGGTTTCCTGCCATTCAGTCTGATATTTGCCCCTCAGCGTTAGCAGAAACTGTATGCAATACATCTGTGTCTCCCCACGTACCAAGAAACACATGCCAAACACAGTCTGGCGCAGAGTCATCCTACTTCTCAACAGATGCTGTTCCTAAATATCTCCTCTGGTAAGGAAAAATGCTTAGAGGAGACTGGCAGTCATCAGGGAAGTTTGGTGCAAGGTCACACACTGTGAACATTGCCAGTAACAGCATCAGGTGTGACACACTCCCCCAGTCTTTGCTTTTGCATTCCCTGAACAGCACCACACACAAGCTGTGATCCTGCCTCAGAGCCTGGCTTCACTCCTGCCCCTTTTTGCCATTTCCCTATGCTGAAAGAGGTAGCTGCACAGGCCAGTGCATGTCTGTCTGCTTCCTCAGGAGGTGTCTGCACCTGTAGCTGACAGCACTACCCTGCTCTGCCCATTAGGTGAAAAAATGAGGAATAGAAAACTTATTTCATCAAATTGCTCATAGCATAGGTTTTGCTACCTGGGACCAGCTCGGGAGAATCCCAGCTCCCCCTCAGCCCAGCTGGCAGAGTGGGTGCTCATGGAAAATGCAATTTAGCAATGACCTGCACATATCATACACTCCATGCGGAGCTGCACTTAAAACTCCTCAGCAGCACCAGGGTGTCAGGAAAATAAGGTTGCAAAATACAAATATTGTGGATTTACACAGAGGCTGTGGACCATCGCCAAGCTGGAGGGAGTACCTGGCAACCATGTCCTCCTCCTGAAGGAAAGCACCTCTAAAACCCTCTGAGAAGATGCAACCTATTCAAAATCTCCAGAAAGCCACCTAGTCCCATCGGCTGGAAACAGATATCTGACTGACTGGGCAGGCCAGAAGCCTTTTCATTTACTTTTTTTAATCAGCCACCTGCTACATGACCCCAGTTCTGCACTGTACACGTGAGATGGGAGCAGAGAGACCTTCCTGCTGTCTCCCTGAGACAATCAAGTCATTTAGCAGCAATTAGCCTCCCAACCAGCTTAGCTCATTTACAGCTATGGTTCTTGACCACTCTGGAGTTCCAAGACAGTGTTTAAAGTCCAGGTTTTGGTGGTGCTGAAATGGAGCATGGAGCTAAATAAGGAAAAATGGTGTGGCCCATAAAAAGATTTAACCCTCAAGTGTCGCAATGGAATTCACGATGTGTGGTTTTAGGACAAGTGAGAAACATTACCGCCCTTTCCAAACCAAGTAATATAGCATGAACCACTAACTGGTGTTTCCAACTTCTGCTTCTGTGTCTACACAATAAGATAAATTTTCTTGTCTTCTATGGTAAAGAAAGGGGTAATTTTTTTAATTCCCTGAGAAGCAGCACTGTATAGTACATCGTTAGTGTTTGCTGTAAGTGTGGTGCTGTTTGCATTCATCTATCTGGTATTTTTAAGGCATTGGGATACCAGGACCCCTGCTGGAACTGTGGCTGGTACTTAACCTCATGTATTAGGTACAAATTCAGGCTCTTTCTGTGGGTAAGGCAAAGACATGGGCTCCATTTCATTTGCTCTAAACCACCTCATACAGAATCTTTCCTGACTGCAGGGGGAGTTAATTTTCGTAGGTTAAATTGACCCATTGTAAATCCACCACAAAGAGCCCTGTAGACAAGTGGATTTGGTATCTGCTCTCTGAACCATAATGTTTTCTTGTTTTCCCCTTGCCAGTGTAGTGTCCCCCTTATCTGACATCCATCAGGCTAGGAATTAAAACCCCACCAAGCCCTAACAACATCAGTAGCCCTGGTTTTCATCACTGATCTCCACCTGCAAGTTCTGATGCCCATGGTGGTATGACCTACTGCTGGGCTGAGAAGGTCTGATCCCTTGTGCTGTCAACAGCTTGCTCACTGACTCATGATGTCCTGGAGGACAAGGGCAATGTGGATAACATTCTGCCACCAATTTTTAACATTCTTCAGTTGATGCTAAATTTGTACTATAAACATTTGCCCTGACTGCATGAGCCATTGTGCACACGGTGCTTTTACTTGCCTGTTTGTGAAGCTGGAGGAACTGCTTTGTCCCAGTTGCCTCATGCAGTAGTGGAGCTGTTCATTTGGGGAAATGAGGCTACCTGGAGATCCCAAAAGGATGCAAACTGTAGGTGGTTTTGCTTGGCTTCTGCTCCCGGCGTCCAATCTTAAGGCATCTGACTGCACTGACAAAGCTTGTAGTCAATTGCAAGACTTTACCAAAGGAAGGTAAAGACATGTATGAAAAAAAAAAGGCAAAACCAGAGGTAGATAATTAATGTCAGGAAGCAAGTAATTTTGGGGTTAACCAGATCCCTAACAAATGCAGGGCCAGTCTCTGTGTTGGTTTGCAAGGCCACAGTTCTGTCAGTACCAGCACAGTTCAGTTTGCTTGAACCCTGAAAACTGGGCTCAGTATCTTTTCTCAGTAAACTGTCCTCTCTAGGTTTATCCTGCTGCACCAGAAGCCCAACCCACTGATCTCCCATCACAGGCAGGCAACGATTCTTGATCTGCATGTCTCTCAGCTGAGGATCCTCTTCAAACAAGGTTCAAAGATGTTGCAGCCAGGAGCACTGGCATGTAAGGGAGGACAGCACACAGAAGGAGGCACAAAGCTCCTCCAGGCAGCCAAAATGCTGACCTTCTCTGCATTCCAGAGAACTGGCCTTGCAAGCCTGCTTGATGTCCAGCACCACTTCTTTGCAGGCAAGACTACATAAATTCTCAGAAGAGGTCAGCATGGGGCAATCCACAGAGATGCCCTTTTTTTCCAGCCAGTTGACCCTGTGCTTATTTTCTGTGACCTGTCCTTGAGGAAAGAGCTGGGCAGTGGAGAGCAAATCACACCAGGAATTACAGCAAAGTAAAGAAAGAAACAGCACTGATCATAAGAAAGAAAGGGAAAAGACAGAGGGAGCAAAGCAGGTGAAAATGTAAAACTGCTAATGTGTTAACTGCCACCAGAACTAAAGCTTTCTCTGTTTTTTTTTAAACAAAACCCCAAAAGAACAACCTGGCAAAGTGAGAAACCAAGCAAAATAGGGATGCCACCCTCACTTTGGCCAGTGATAGGTTTCAGTGCTTTTCTAAGCCCCTGTCTTACCACAGTGTCCCCTAAATCCCCTAGTAGCCCATCGGAAATCTTCTCTGGGCAGCTTATTCTCTGCTGCGTATTAATGCAGAGGACAACATGGGAAAGGACGATGCACTTGTATGCACAGAAGGACTAATTAGCTGTTTGCTGGGGAATTAGCCATTTGTCTGCCTGCTGCACACACCAGGCATCCCAGAGTGTGGAAATATCACAACACCAAACAGTAAGAGCACAGGACATTCAGATATGTTTTATGCACATTGTTATGACAGAGAACCTCTTAAATTTCCAGGAAAAATACGAGTTTTTGATTGGTCTTAAGGAAGTGGTGATATTTCTTCAGATAGGGCAGTAACGGGCTTGTTTGGGAGCACAGCCTTGAGTCTCTGGAACTAGTTTAGATTGCCAAGTGACAAAGTGACAAAGCATGAAATGCTAAAGTTCTTGTGTTGCACATATCATAGCTATCACCTTTCTGCTAGCTTGATGAAGAAATTGAGTTCTTTTTTATTGAGAGAAGGTACAGTCTGTTTAGTACCTCTCACATCGTCTAATAATTTGTTCTTAAAAAAATAATTACGAAATGAAGCATAGGGCAAAGTTATCTTCTTATCCAGTGAGCAACCTTATAACTTATCTGCCCCCATCATTAGGGCAAAGTTCAGATGGGATGTTAAGTAATGCAGCAGCAGAAGTAGAGCTAACAACGGCTGTGGGGTTCCTACCTTGTTCCTGTCTCAGTGCCTTGGGCTGGCACCACATGGCAGGCGGGACCTAGAGTTTAAAGTCAGCCACCTGATGTGCTTCATGCAACTCCTGAGGCCTAGGCTTAGTAGCTTTTATTCTTACACCAATAAACAACAGAGGCACAAGAAGATAGGCTCAATCTCTTAAGAACCAGGAGTGTGTTTTATGCTTTGGCACAGTGAAGACATTTTAATGAAGTTGTTGCCTGACTTAGAATGGCTACATGTAGTAAGCAGCAGTTACTAGAAAGTGCTGCTTGCTAGAAATGGCAGAAACTGCAATATAAGCAATATACTTGTAAGCATTGTAATGAAAATTAAAAGTCTAAGTCATTTTGGTGCAGCACTAGGTGCCAATCAAAAAATTGACCCCAGGCTTGCTTGTACCAGGATTTTTCATTTAGGTAGTGCCAGTGGTCTCCATCTGTGATATATCATTTGTATCATGTCTCAAGTAAAAAGTTTATTTGCCCTTCATTGGGCTGGAGTGGCACCATACAGAAATTTTGATTCCTGTTGCCTTTGCAGTGACCTTTTCAGCCAGCCCTCACTATTACCCACTGAATAACTTGACCTGTAGAAAGT
This sequence comes from Lanius collurio, assembly GCA_020086605.1. Classification (NCBI taxonomy): domain Eukaryota; kingdom Metazoa; phylum Chordata; class Aves; order Passeriformes; family Laniidae; genus Lanius; species Lanius collurio. The sequence goes on from JACBWW010000005.1 coordinate 5,186,376, forward strand.
GTACTTCAGAAGTAATAAACCTGAACAAGCCATGAACTCAAAAATACAAGTGGAGTTACTGAGAGCAGTTCTGCTCTTTCCTTACTGGTATCATGTCAATAGGGGATTTGCTGTTTGTCACAGGAAACTGCCAGGAAACATATTTAGATGGTGAACTTCTGAACTTCTCCTTTCACCTGTGTTTGAACCCTGCTAAATGATTTTACAACTATTATTGCTTTATAACCCATGACTGTAAATTCTTCCATTAGATTTTATTACTTAAGGATAAAAATGTGTGCCTGGGGTTTGTGTTTATATTTAATAATATGTGTATGAGCTCACACACAAAGTGACTGATAGATAAGATAGAAAGCAGAAAACGGCGGTTTGCATCTGAGAGCTGCGGCATCCCTCACTGGGAGCTTGTGACAGGGCTGCAGCGGGGAGATCTGAGACACTCAATTCCAAGTCCCCTCCCCAAAAGGCCCTTGGAGACCTGGAATGCTTTGTGCTGGAAAAGAAGAAAATACCATTTTTTCCAGCCTCGAGCAATAAGAAAATTATTATTATTATTATGGCCCTATAAAATCTCTGGAATATTTAAACATACCATTTATAAGACAAGTCCTTTGGTTTTGTTCCCTTTCCTGAAGCTGTAGGTCTAACAATTTCAAGCTTTCCTCCATCTTTTGAAGGGATAAGCTTTCTTTTCATTTTTTGACAAACCCTGAGACTATGCTATAATAGCAGGACTCAAAGGACTTTATGAGGAAAACAAAGAAATAAACATTGCAAACAACTGGGATAAAAGTTATGGGAATTGGTATCATCAAGTTCTCAATGTTTCTTCTACATGCACTCACTGTCTCTCATACGATGAACTTCAGAGAGACAAAGCTGTTTCCTTCTTTTGATTTCTTTATTCCAGCTCAGTTTTTGGGGTTGTTTCCAATCAGAAGTATCAAGAAAAGGTGAAGTTGTCTAACAGGCTCTAGCTAGGGAGAACTCAGAGTGCTGGAGAGAGAATTTTTTTCCTCCTGCTCCTTCACTTGTCAGAGGGCCAAACCTTTGCAGGGCATGGAGGGGAGCCCTGGACAGGAAAGCAGAGGCAGCTGCCTGGAGCACGCTGTGTATTGGAGCCACAGACAAACAAGTAGGGAGTGCAGGGAGAGCACAGAGACCCGACAGCCTGAGAGCCAGACACATCACAGGCTAAGCCTTCGCTCTTCTGATGGGGATTTTTCTGCTGCTGGGACAGGGTTAGCATTGCCTCAGGACAGTTTGACATCTTTCAAAGGCCTCCACTTAGCCTCCTTACAAAGTTGTCTGCTGGGGCTCCAGCCAAAAATATCCACCTCTACTGACGGAAGACCAAATGTCCTGCAAAGGTCTCAAAGAGCTCAGTTGGGAGGGAGGTCTAAAGCACAGAGAAATTCAGCTCCAGCGTGAGAAATAGGTAGCTGGGAAGGGGGTGGGGAAAGAGTTTCTGCTCTTCCCAGAGTAGTTCTCTTATTTCTGCCAATATTTCTTTGAGATAAAATCAGGTTGAAAAAAAGAAAAGGGTTTTCATACAAGGTTTAAAAGAGAATAGCAGCTCCAAGAGAGTAGGGAAACTCCACTCCCTGATGGAGAAAAAACACTAAAGAAAGGACAGAAGTCTGGATAGACACTGAAAGTTTGGAGAGTGAATCAAGGCATTTCAAATTCATCAGCATGGCTCCAGTTTCAGATGATACAGAACTTGTATTTCACAGTTGTGCTCCCTGTTTCTCCACCTCATCTGTCTCCATTACTCAGTCATTCCAAGTAAAACTCTAAAGGTTTTGCTCTACAAAATGAAGAATGGGCTTGGAAGATCCCAAAAGACAAGAAATGTGCATTGATAGCATTTTTTAAATGGTATTATCACTCTGCTCTAACAAAGTTTAAGGCAATTAACTCCCTAAGAGCCTCAGGTGGCTGATTTCCCCGATTACTCAGCCAGAGGGAATGTCATTGCAACTGCAGCAATTAATTAATTAACTCACACCAATTGATTGGAAGAGTCACTCCATTATTAAGCCCTTGCTTCAGTCTCTTGTCACTTTTCTGACACTGCTGGGAGTCTTTTTAAAGATTTTGTGGGGTTTTGCTTCAGCTGGAAGGCAAACTCCTTTTAATAGTTACAGTCAAAGCAATATGTCAACTATCTCCTTTCCTGAGGATGAAAAACCCTGGGCACACATATTAGGTGACCACCAAGTGTGCTAAGATAATGCAACTAAATCCTTAGAAACTGGGAAAAGCCAGCTGTTGTTGGCTATTTGTCCAACTGCGATTGATGAAACCCACCCATAATTTCTCACCGTAGCAGCACAGGGAGCAAAGTGATGGCATCATGGCTAGATTCAGCCCTGCTCCTGGAGGCATTGCCTCCTGCAGACAGTGGATTTGTCTGAGACAGCAGGGTGGGAAGACAGAGCTCCTCATCCACTGCTCAAAAGGTTTGGAAAGCATGAGGAGCCAAGCTGGTCAGACCGGCCAGTCTGGGCGGCAAGGACATCGGTTTTCCCTCAAGGGTCAGAAGAAGGATGGGGCCTTTATCTCGAAGCTCTTTGATCCTCTACGCTGAGCTCTGACTGTGCTTTCTTACTCTAGGAAGTTATTTGAGATGCACAGGCAATCATCTCCTGCTAAGAATTAGTGGTGACAGGACTGCCTGCCATAATTTCTCTCTCCCATCCTTTCCCACACTGATGGCAGGTTTCAACTTTTTGGGCTCTTTTCCATTTGGTGTCAGATTTCCTTGGTATGTAAACAGATTACTTTGTTTTTTCCCTGGCAGAAAAAGACAGCACAGGCAGCACAGGCAGGAGGGATGTCCAGTCCTGATGCAAGGACTCTCCCAGGGACATCACCACATTGCCAAGCTGAGATGGTTCTAGGCTGGGCAAGGAGTATAGGGAATAAAATTACAGTGCACTTCCACTGGCTTATGGGTATTTTTTTTGCAAGCATGTAAACTGTTTCCCTCTAAATTTTCTCCAGACAGGCATACTCTGTACATGGGTGGCATGACTGGAGAACCTGTCTGGTCCTGTAGCACCTGCTTCTCCTCATCTGGCAGCTGGAGCCCTCCTCAGGATCACTGCAGGAAGCCTATCAGACAAACACCACGGGCTGTCCTACAGGTCTCACAGTGGCTCACAGTCCAAAGGTGATTGCATTCAGACTGCACAAAGCTCACCCACTGCTCCATGAGGTTCTGTCTGGTTCATCCTTCTCCTCACAGCCCCAGCTGTTCATCTCCACACCGCCGCCCTTACCATCCCGAGTAACTTTGGCAGGAAGGGCAGGGGGCCTGTCCTCCAGTGTGTGAGCCTTTCTTAAACCCTTTGGAAAGCCAAACTGAGAGGGGTCTCTAAGACTCCTGGAATTTATGGCCCTGCCATTTCAGGAAAATGACAAAAACTATCTTACCCAAAGCCAAAGGAAGGTGACAAAGTGGCCTAGACACAGGAGCAGCAATTCTGCATGAGTTCTGCTCTTGGCACAGCCAGGAACTGGGAACCACTTCTGTGTCCCAAAGTACAGCCAGAGCTGTAATTCTCTGTCCATAAACTAGGACCCTTGCTTTCACCCTCTGTGCTGGTGCAAAAGGACAGCCATGAGTAGGAAGAACTGTGCCAGTCATAAAAGGAATGCTTCAAGAAGATGCCTAATGATGTCAGCCCAACTTCACACAGAGTTGTTTGTGAGCAGTCTGTATGATGCTACAGCTGTGGCAGTGATGATTCACAGCAGGGTTGTTTTTTTTTTAAAACCAGGCTTCTTCATTGCCATCCTGTGAAACTGTGTTAAGCTACTTGCAGCTTAAATCTTTCCTTGTAGGCAGCACCAGGGACTAATTAGTCCTTTTAAATGTAATATGTCAGTAAGTGCTGAGCTCCTTACTTATGACTGACTTGGCTCTGATTGATGCATAAAAGTCTCTTCCATGACAACAGCATCAGGCACTAGCCAAAGCTGTATTGACTGCTGCTGGTGATGGTTCCACTCCAAAAGCCAGTTCAAATTTCCCCAATTCTCTCCTCCCTCAGTTATCTGCATGGTCACTAAGTCTCCAGATAAGCCAGTCTGCATTGTTGTGTCTGATCCTTGTAACAACACCAAGCCTGTGTGAATAAAGCTGACCTGCAGTCTAGGAATAGCACATGAGCTGTAGTTACAAGGAGGCAGTGACAAGAATGACTTAAAATAATGTCAGCCTGGGAATCCCCATCTCTGGCAGTGACCTGCTGTGCGTTCTTGGATGTACGTATTTCTACTTCTCTTGACATAGTTACTCTCAAGTTCATGCTGTGTCTCTTTTGGTCTCAAGCTCTTTAGGGTGAGGACTGTCTCCAGCTTTGGGCTTGTAAAGCTCTTAATGCAACTTGATCTTGACCAAATTCTCCAAGCGCTCTAAGTAATAGTAATCTATTCATGGGGCTGTACAAACATCAATCATTCTTTCCATCCTTTACAGAAGAAACGTTGCCACACAAGGGTTACACTGAACACTTTGAGGTAGGGTTGTATTTCAGGATGCTAGCATTATACTTAATTGATCTTTTCTTTCACACCAAAAAAAAAGGAGCACCTGCTCTTTTAATCTAACCCATTGTATTTGTCATACTTGCAAACCCTGTTTGCTGCAATGTCAAAATTTATATTTAATTTTCATCTTTCTATATCATAATTGAACTCTCGAACATCCATTACAGAACAAGATCCCTGTGCTGTTGCATGAGTACAGAAAAAAAAGCAGTCTTTGCCCCAGAGAGAGACGTAAGTGGTTATAAAATCAGTGATGGTTCATTCTTCTAACACTTTTGTGAAGTAAGCAAGTATGATTATCAACCTCATTTTACAGATGGGGAAGTATGTTACAGAAAGGTTAAATGATTTATCTAATATCATGAAGCATGACAGTGACAAGAAAAAACTAGAACTCTTGATCCCAGGCCCAGACAGGGTTGTCTAGTCTATAAAGCAGATCTTTAGCAGCAAAACCAGAAATGAGGACCAGAATTACTGAAACAACTGTTTTAAAAATGTTCAGCTATTTTTGAGACAGAAAACTATGAAAGAAGATATTCTCAGCATTACTTTAATCTTTTGTCAATAATTCAAGTTCCTGAGCTGAGAAATCTTGCATTTCCTGAAACTGTTCCCCAAAAAAATCACGTCCTCTCGATGTGTTGATTCTTTTTTACTACTCAATTTTCCTCATTTCAAAACATCACCTCTGAAAGTATTTATGTAAAGCAGCAAATGTTAAACCAGATTTTTGTTTCTCATTTTTCCTGGATGGACCCAAGCAGTCACTTGTGCTCTAAGAGGCATTTCTGAGATGTGTCCCCACATGGGGCCAGCCAGAGTCAGCCCCCAGGGCAAGTCTGGTCCCTTCCCTGTGCCCGATGTGATTTCCTTCATGGAGGGAGGAGACCCTTTCCCACTGCTGCCACAGGTAGCCTGGGTGAGGGACAAGCTGGTGCTGAGCTCTGCACCACTGCTCCTTTGATGAGACACCTTGAGGGTCTTGTTTGAGGTCTAGGACCTCTGGGCAGTGGGCTCCAGAGCAGCATTACCACACCTGTTCAGGCACCATGTTCTCTCCAGCTCAGCCCCTGTCCTTGCAAACAGGCTGTGTGTCCTCAGCCTCAGGTGTGCCACCACTACCTGGGAGGGTTATTTGTGCCTCCTTTTTCTATGCAGATGGCTGTCATTCTAAATTCAGCTGACAGCGAAGCCACAGACACTCTTCTCCAGCTTCAGGCCACAACGAAATGTTTGTCTGTTTTCTGAAACATGATTAATATTTAACTTGCCCAAAGTAAGATTCCAGTGCAGCTGGCAGATGTGAAACCTCAGGTGTGGCCATGGCAAGGCACCCCCCGCAGTAGAATGAGAGCAGGCACTAGCCCTGAGGTGCCAGCATGCCTTTCCTCCATGCTCACAGCTCCATTCCAGCTGGAGAAGTTTCTCTGGGAAATGGAGTCCAGAAAAGTCTCCTCTGCCACGTCCCCCAAAGGGCATCATAGCTGATTCCCTCTTTACCTTTTCACCTCTGTTTGCCCTGTTTGTAATGTGGAGTTTATGATGTAATTATATCTCACACAGCTGAAATTGTCCCCTTATCACCAGACTGATTACACTTAACAAGGCATAAACTCCCTCTCTCCTTCTCTGCCAGGAGTCCAATTTTAAGCTCTAATTGTTTTATAGGACTTTTGCACTCAGAAGAAAGAAAAAAAAACATAAGAAAAAAAGAAAAATTAGTTGCCATTTACACATGTTGTGTAAGGCACATTTTTCACTCTCCCATCCACACAAATGCCTCTTGGGAACTGTCCAAATGACCAACAGTCCAACAGCTTATATGCCTCAGTGCTCTCCTAATGATTGCTAGAAGCCTCAGCTTTTCTCTGTCTCAAGTACAAATTGTTTCTTGGAGGTGAGCAGCAAAGGCCCCTTTCCAGGGCAAGAGTTTCTGCTCAGGGTCACCAGCAGCTGCCTGCAGGCACACGGGGTTGGTGACAAGCCAGAGGACACCAAGCTCTGCTCAAACCTCTGCCTGCAAGGGCTCAGCAAGGGCACCTTGCTAAGGGAAGGCACGCAGTGAGTTATTGTGGCTCAGCTAGGACAACCTGAGTGATTTCTGGCTCTCTAGGAGAGTGGCCATGAGATTTCACAAACAGCAGCCAGGTTATGCACTGGGAAGTCCTTCTCAAAGCATTCTCCTTTTGAGGGGAGAATCCTGCTTCCCATTTTCCTCTTTGAAAAAGGACACACAGTGTTACCCACAGACACAAGGCATCATGGTGTTATTGTGGTTTACTATCTTCTTCTAAGCAATACAGCTCAACAGATTCGTTGTTTTCAGGAGATTCACCAAAAGAAAAGGGGCAATGTGAAAAGATATCACCTGAGGAAGAGGGCAGAGGAAGCAGGAGCCCACAGGGTGAACTTTACCTGCATTGAGGACTGGGCTCACTGCCTATCAAGTTGCCCATGCTCTTTTTTAATAGCAGCATTCTGCTCACAGCCTGTATCCACTGGTAGCAGGTGGTGTGCAGGTTTCTAAGATAAGTCTTTGGTCTTTTTGTGCATGTACAGCACGTTGTACAGTAAGAGTCTTGCTACCTGAGGAGAGATCCTGCGAAAATACAAGAGAGTGGGACGTGACCCAATACTAAGAAAAAGAACTTGTATAAAGACTAGGTGGGCCATCAAAATAAAGAGGTGAGATATCTCTGCAGGGAGTAAAATTAATGGCATTTTCAGAGTACAGACGTCCATGCTGACAGTCTTCTCTGTCTCATCTGGCTCTTTTCCAGGTCTTTCTGGCTGCTAGAGCTGGCTTACTCCACAGTATGTCTTCTTTTTTCCTTTTCCCTCCTTCATTCCCTAAGCTCACTCGGCCCTAGGGATCTTTAATGCCCTATTTGCAGTCCAGGCAAATGGTCTTTCATAAAATCCCAGCCAGATGTCCAGCTGGTGAACAAATCACATAGCTCAATTGATTTCTGTGGAGCTATAACAATTTATAGCAGCTGAGGCTCTGGTCCTATAAACTGCAGTGAGCTTGGAAGGGAACTGCGAAGGGCTGCATACACCACAGGTTGAGGATGTATATTGGCATTTGGAGAACTGGGAAAGGTTTTGGAGATAAATGTAAAGCAAAGTTGAGGAGCACAAGCAAAGCAAGTGGGCTGCCAAGCGAGGAATACAGGAGCATTGTGGGTTAGGAGCAAGGGGAAATGATTGAGCACATCAGGGCACGCTGGCTTGCTTTCCTGACACACTAGCTAAAATTATTATGATGGGAAGAGGAAATGCCCCAGATGCAGTTCTGTGCGCACTGCTAAGGAGAGAATTTTGTAGAGCAACTTGTGCCTTCTTACAGTGGAAAACAAATTCACAAAGGCGTAGATGTGGATGTAAAAGAGCACAAACGTTGCCGACAAGCCATGCCCGGTGGCATGTGCCCAGTAAAGGGAGCATCAGGAGGGGTGTTGCAGCAAGACTCTTACTGTTCCATTGTTTATTCTGGTTTTATTAATACCTTCATTAAAGATGTGGAATAGTTGGAGGGTAAGAGTAGAGAGGATATGAGAGTCTGCTTTCAAAGGCAGCCAAGGAGGAGAAATAACAAACTGGAAGCTCGAGAATTTGAAACAACAGGAAGAAATTACCCAAACGAAACATTAAGCTTGGGGGAAAAAAGTAATTATCTGAGATCAGGGAGGGAGGAGGAAAATAACCCAAACCACAGGTGCTTAATGGGAAAGATAGCTGCAACACTGGAGCACTAAGGGCTATAATAGAGGGCAAATTGCATATGACTTTGGCAAGACAGTGCAAGCCCTGTGTTTGTGCACAGAAGCACTGTATAGATTATGCAGCAGAAAGCCATGCTGTTCTTTCTCTGTGTATGTCACACCTAAACTATTGTTCTTTGTTCTGGGCATTTCAATACCCAAAAGCTATAGACAGAGCAATATATATTGATTACCAGAACAGAGACATCTAATTACAAGAAAAGGTGGAAAGAGGAAAGTTTGTACCAGTTCACTAAGCAGTGTCTAGAAGTAAGTAGGATAATTTCTGATAAGTAGGCAGATATAAAAGAGGGACAGCAAAATTACTGGAAGGAAGAGAAACATAAGAAGGGATAAAGAAATAAATTAATTTAGAAAGTCTCAGAAAACTTTACCATGAAATTATAATATGCTTCTTGACATAACATAACAAGTTTCTCCAAGGGAAAGCAGCGTATCTTTGTGACCTGGGCTATTGTAAAGTGCCATAAGTCACTAGAATGGTTTTGTAGGCAGCAGAGTTTAGGGAAATTGACAGTTGCTTTTGCCAAGTTTTCCCGATGTTTTGCAGACATTTATCTACATTTTAGGGGGGGGTTGCCTGATGCAGACCATCCACACTTCCTCTAAATGCTTCTCAGGAGGTGTCATGAGCTTCTTGTTAGACATCCTACAAGAGGCATCTTCCAAACCCCAAACCCAGACTCACCAGGCCTGCCTCTTTCCTATTAGCCTTGAGCCTGTTGAACTGCTATTTTTTCTCAGGAGCATTACATTTTCCCAACCCATCAATTAGAAGAAGAAAGGCAGGGCATCCCATTTTACTTTCAATTGTACAAGACAGCAGAGGGTTAAACTGAAAGTGGAGTGAAAGAGAGAAGTCAGCTTTATTCTTCCCTTCATACTCCCTGCTCTCCTCTTCATTTTGCTATTACAAGAGGCCAGAAGGACAGAAAAGCTTATATATTTCTTCCACTTCAGTTGATATGATCTGTCCCCAAGGGATTCCTCTACTTTGTATTACCACAATTCCCAGGCTCTTCTTCCTCTGAGCTTTCCTTTTCCATTATTCCTCAGTTATTGTGTCTGATAAAAAAAAAAAAAAAAATCAATTATTCCATTCAGTCTTCCCCAGACAGCTCCAATTTTGAAATGGACATGCCTAACCTGTAACCAATGTGTGCTAAGCAGTGCTGCTAAAGAGAAAGCTCTTAAACCAACCCAGGAATCAAAAGCCACACACATACACATCCCATTTCACAGGGGATTGCATATTTTTGTAGCAGGCAGATTTATTTTTCCAAATGCAATGATCTGAACTGTCATGCAGGAAATATGAGCTACATTTCCTTTTCTCTTAGTCTTCACCCCCAATGTCCCCTCTTTTTTTTTTCATAATTGCCTGGAAATTCAGTAGCAGCTGGGTGCTCAGTTACAGGCAGAGCAGGGAACTCAGCATTAACTCAGCATGAACCCTGGAACTCTGGTAGCTCTGATTTGCTGCCAAGAGAAACAAATTAGGTCCTGTTCTGCTAATAGGACTGTGTGTACAGAACATGATCTAGCAAGCAACAGCATTATCAGAGACATGGGAGAATCCTCAGGGCCATTTTAAGGATGTGCTGGTGCTTCAATGGCAGGGTCGCATCTTTGATGTTGTCTTTGAAGAACACCTGGGACAACAGCAAACATATCTGAAGGCAGAATTGCAAATAAGTAGCATATAATTAGTGTATACGCACAAAACACAAAATGTATCTCCATCACTAGTAACTGCTTTGATTAAATCTTAGTTTCACTTTGCCTTTCTGAAAATGCACAGAAAACTTGGAGCACCAGAAGCTGTAACACATATTGTCCTGTACAAGCTCTGTGGCCCAGAACTCTCTTCCCACAAAGCTTGCCCTGCACTCTGTTACTCCCTGAGGCAAGTGTCTTAACATGACATGAATCCTTGAGGCCACAGAAAAATATCAGGTCTCCCAAGTATTGCAGACACCTCTTTACTGTAAATAATGGAAATAGAGGAGCAGAGACCTCTATTTTCCACCCACAAACTGATAAGTCATGTAACGCCTCACATATGAGCTCATAATTTTCCACGTATGTGATTTTGCATGTGTGCTTTCCCATTGCACACGTGGGTATTTACATTGCCAGTGAGGGCCCATCAAGGTACGGAAAGTCCTGCAAGAGGCCCCCAGTTCGAAGATAAACCAGCTCACCTTATTTCAACACTGATCTAAGAAACTCAGTCCTGTGTATGACACCTGACTGGCTATAACAGTCAATAAGCAGCTCTTCCTGCTTTCCCCACTATGTCACTGGGGTTTAGGCACTGTTCATCTCTTATTCATCAGTCTGTTGACCATGCCACTAGCTTGGAGACATCCTGGTTGCACAGGCAGCTGTACTGTCCCCTCTCCAGAGGACAGTGTCCTGGTTTCAGCTGGGACAGAGCTAATTTCTTCCTAGTAACTGTTGGAGTGCTGTGCTTTGGATCTAGTATGAGAATAATGTTGATTACACACTCACATTCTTGTTGTTGCTAAGTAGTGCTTACTCTAAGTAAAAGACTCTTAAATTTCCCATGATCTACCAGTGAGGAGCTGCAGAAGAAGCTGGAAGGGGGAGCATGGCCAGGACAGCTGATCCAAACAGGCCAAAGGGATATTCCGTACCACAGAACATCATGCTCAGTACATTAACAGGGTCAAATTGGCTAGAAGGGGCTGATCACTCCCAAGGGACGCTCTAGGCATCAATCAGCAGGTGGTGAGCAATTGGGTTGTGCATCACTTATTTCTCTTGTGTTTTATTCCTCTCCCTCTTGTACATTATGATTATTATTGGTAGTATTAATATTTATTAGTAGTAGTATTATTTTTCCCTCAATTATTAAACTGTTCTTACCTCAAGACGCTATGTTTATCTTTTCTTTCCGATTCTCCTCCCTACCTGGGAAGTGTGGAGGGGCCTCTCCTGAAATCCCGGGGGGAGGGAACCTGCAGGGTACGGAGCTGCCTCTGTCCCTGCTCCCATGTCACATGTGCCCCATACCTGTTCCTGACTGGGTGGTTTGGGTGTGCCTGGGGGCCAGGGAGAGAGCAGGGTCCCATGACTGGAGTGGGCTTGGGAACTCCAGCCATGCAGCTGGAGGAATAAAATAATCCCTGAACATCTACAAAAATACCGCTTCATCTTTCCTTCCAAGTCCATCACTGTCTTATGTATTATTGTAAGGATTCCCCGCACTACAACAAATGGTGGAGAAATGCTGGCAAACAATCCCTGGAGAAGGTAATTTGTGAGTAACTCTTGATATCTCTTCTTGCTTTTGTTTTGATGTCCCATCTCTGAACGATGGAGGACTCATGGAAGGACTCACGGCTGTCCGAACCACAGACATTCACCTCAAGCTAAAAAAGGTTCTTGAACAGCAATATGTAGACTTTAGCTTAATTCAAGCTCAGAAAGAATTAAGACACTTTTTGGCATGACTGTTTAAAAACTTCTTCTATATTTCTTGGAATTTGATTCTTACCAAGGACTTTTGGGAGAATGTTTGGACACGGTTAATTTCTGAATCAAAAAATGTGCCAATGCAGGACTATTTCCGTGAATATTACCTGATTTCAGAGACTGTTGAGCAATATCGGCTGTGTCCCGCTACGGTATCAGCAGTGAACACGTGGTCGAGCAGCGCGCACATTGCAGGGGGCTCCTCCGCCACCCTGGAGACCGCGCGGCCCCAGCCGCGGGCACCGAGTGCATGGCGGGCGGCGGCGAGGGAGCTCCTGCGCGTGGGAGAGCCGGTGAGGCCAGGCACAGCGGGAGCAGAGCCGGCGGGGAGATCAGAGTTGGTGGGAGTGGAGCCAGGAGCGACGTGGCGGCACAGGCCCAGCGGTGTTCGCCCTGAGGCAGCGGCGAGGGTGGTGGCGGCCGAGACATGTCCTGGCGATGGCCGCCCCACGCTGCGTGGTGAGCGACAGTCTGATCCTGAGCCCCACAGCAAGAAAGGCAGCAGCAATTGTGACAGTCGCTATGGCAACCATGGTGAGCCACGCCGAGCAGAGCCAGAGGGGCGTGGGGGCGAAAAGGGAGCCGTGCTACTGATGGCCACATAGCCGACAGCAGTGGCGGCAGTGCCGGCATACGAAGCCGTGCACATGCGAACGCCTCACAGGGCGCGGCCATGCAGCCGTGGGAAAGCCCAGAAAGCGTGGAGCAGTCATGCGGAACTCCAGAGGGGAAGCGAGCACAGCTCCAAGCAGCAGTGCAGAGGCGGCCAAAGGTGGAACAGCCGGCAGGGTCAGCGTGCACCAGCACAGCCCAACCGGACCTGCTCAGCCCCACACGCGATCCCGATGAGTCCAAACCCCGTGACAGGAACGCACTGGCGGCCCCAACCCCGGCGGTCCCGGCTGCGGCAGCTCCGACGCGAGAGCGAGCAAAGCTAAAGGCAAGAACAAAGGAACTTGGAAAAATGAAAAGGTTATTATAGCTAGGGTTTTTGGAACTGTAAAGTGGTATAATGTAAAGAAAAATTACGGTTTCTTGTTGAAAAATGATACTGGAGAAAGTATTTTTGTCCATAAATCTGATATTGTAAAAAATAACCCCAAAAGTGATATTCTAAGCTTAGAAGAAGGAGAAAAAGTAGAACTTAAAATTGTGCAAGGAAGGAAGGGCCCACAGGCCGCCTGTGTTACAGGCCCTGGAGGTGCTCCTGTGAAAGGTAGTAGATATGCTAGACAATATCCCCATAATCCCTATCCTTTCCCCTATCCCAGCTTCCCCGTTTATCCCATGCCCCTTTTTCCCCCATATACGCCCAGCCCAAACTTCCCTTTCTGCTACCCCTCACAAAACCAGTCTTTTTCATTTGCCATTAATCCCTTTTCAATGGTGATGGGGGGATGAAAAGGAGGGAGGGAAGAAATTAACCATCATTTTCTAAGGTTGCAACAGGTACAAAAAGGAAAATCCCTTCTTCAGTCTCCATCTGAAGCGTGCTCATGTCCTGTCTCCCTTCTGATGCTCCAAAGAAATCCGTTTGGACATTTGAGGACTCAAGATAGTGGCTTCCTTTCCTTTAAAATTGTTTTGTTGTTTATCCAACTATTTCCCCTGTTATTTTATTTAATAAGAAAGGGTGAATTGTGGAGGAGCCTCTCCTGAAGTCCCCGGGGGAGGGACCCTGCAGGGTACAATCTGTCCCTATCCCTGCTCCCGTGTCACGTGTGCCCCATACCTGTTCCTGATTGGTTGGTTTGGGTGTGCCTGGGGGCTGGAAGGAGACCAGGGTCCCATGACTGGAGTGGGCTTGGGAACTCCAGCCATGCAGCTGGAGGAATAAAATAATCCCTGAACGTCTACAAAAATACCGCTTCATCTTTCCTTCCAAGTCCATCACTGTCTTATATATTGTTGTACAGATTCCCCGCACTACAACAGGGAAGGGGTGAGCAAATTGTTGCGTGGTGCCAGCTGGGGTTAAATCACTACACCAGCTGTGTCTCAGGTACAGTGTCACCTGCAAGGCAGCACAAACAAAACCATCTCAAGGGGCAGGTATGATATTTTTTAGGTTGGCTGGGAGACCTTGGGTCCTGGAGGCACTGGAGGGGGTTTGCTGGTGTTAGCTGGAATGCAGATGAAATGCAGGATTGGAAACTTAGCACAAGGCTCAAGGACAAACATTGGGATAATGAAATTAGTCACTTCAAATTTCCAAGGAGAAAGACTTGAAAGAGCCCTACCTACCCACCACTTTTTATTGGGGGCGTGAGTTTCACAAATCAGCAATCATTTGCAACCATAACCTGCAGGGAATATTTCCTTCAGATACAGCCATCCATAAAGATTTCTCATTAAGAGACATGGATATTTGCAAGTGCCATTTAATTCTGAAAACTGTCAAAACACCAGTGACAGATGCATTTAGTCAGAAAACTAAACTTTCCCACAGCTGCCCAGCATCTCCAGCTCTTGCGGTGGATTTCCCTAAAGATATGGTTCAAACTGTGAAGCCTACAGGCCTGATCTCGTAGACTCTCTATGTCCTCTCATAATGGTTTTTAACTAGAAACACATCTTTTAACGAAGGAAAACATTTCACAGAGCTTAAGAGCACAAGCTACAGCTGAGCTGCCCCACAGAAAGAGACATCATTACAACCACATCATTGACAGACCGTGGCGGTAGCTCAGGAGCCAGGGCTGTGCACTGTGCTCATGCTGCCCACTGTACAAACCCAGCCCCTTAGCCTCATTCCTCTGGCCACATCTTACTGCTGCCCTGACAGTTGTCCCTTACTTATTTGTTTTAGTGCCCTTTAGGTCCTGAAGTGACAGCTGTTGCAAGCAGCAGAAAGGCAGGAGAGAGAAGGAAGACCAACAGACCTGGAGAGATTGCATTCTGGAATGAAAAACGAATCACTTCCCCCTTGGATGAATATTGCAAGGGGAATGTGGAAGGGGGTGAGAAAAAGTGATCTGCAACAGATATGCAAAGGGAGGGAGGAAAACTCATAAAACAGTGAAACTGAAGGAGGTTTGGCAGTGACAGATCATAAATTCATACGCAAGCAGGCCATGAATCATGGCAATGACAAAAATCTGGAGCAACCTTGCCTCCACAGCCAGGCTGTGACTGTTGCAAAGGCAAGGAGTTGCTGCTATTAAATGCAAGCTCATCCTCTCCTCCTGTAGCCCCCCTCGCTGGTGCCAAGCAGTGGTACTGGGCTGAGCCCTAGTTCTAGGACAGGCTCTGGTAAAAACCATCGACAGCAGCAGTGGGAAAGGCAGTTTTGCTCTGTCCATGGAAATCTGCCACAGCTGGACAGAGGAGACCGCTTGGGTGGAGAACACCAGCTAGCCCTGGAGGATGAAGGCAGCTGCCTGGTTTGCAAAAGCCGGAGCTGGTGACCAGCAATTTACGGCTCCTGCAGCAGTAGGTCCCTTTCTTCCTGTCCCTGAAATGCTGCAGGAGGTAACAGTTCTTTCCAGCCAGGCAACACCCATTGCTGAGTGTCGCCCTAGTTTTTAGAAATCTTTTAGCCTTCTGATATTTACATTCTAGTTACACACTTTCCCATGCTTTGTTCTGTAAACACTCAGTGTTTTGCATTCCTTCATAGAGGTGGAGAAAGCGTGATGGATTGGTAATCTGTCCAGTGCCATGGGAGAGGTGGCTCTTTCTCCCTCCAATGCCCTATCTCTTTTGTAAAACTATAAGTAGTGGAGTCAGATAATAAACTTCCTCTTTTCGCCCTCACCTTCAGCTGTGTGAACACGCGTGTGCTTTCCATGTCCTACCGCGACAGCTGAGGAGTCATATTCTGCTTTCAGCATCTAGCAGACAGAAACATGCCGAAAGTGAACAGAGTTCAGAGGAGAGCAGTAAAACATGATGTAAGGATCAGAAGGGTTGATTTCAAGGGAAAAATAAAAGAACATATGTTTAGCTCAGTTTAACAATGACTGTGAGGAGATTACCAGACAGCTGAGAAAGATTTGAAGGGTGCAGTCAAAAAAAGTGATCTGGGGGTGGAGAGGGAAGTGGCACTGCTTCTTGACCAAGAGGCTTTCATTAGTAGTAGCATAGAATAACCCAGACTGAGAATGTCCACTAGAGATGGCTACAAAGAGAAGGCAACCACTGGCCCTGCCTAACAGAAATGTGCTGCTGTCATCCCCATCAAGAGTGGGCAGCCTGCCACGCTTCCCTGCCCCTACCACCTCCAAACAAGGGTGCCACCTCCCAACAGAGGAAGAGGGTCGTTCCTCCTCTGAACTGCCACTATGGACAATTCCTATAAAAATGCTGACTTCACCAGAGCTGAGATTCATCCTGCTTGACAAAAGCAGTTGCTTAATATTGCAGCAGTAAAATGCATCTCTCTTCAGACTGTGCCGATACTAGTAACCTTCCAGTTGTCATCCCACTGCAGAAATGTTTTGTTGAGAGCCTGGACTTCAGAGGAAATTGCCCAGAACATGTTTCTGGAGGAGCATTCTGGCTTAGCTAGCCCCAGTGCAAGGTGTTACAGCTGATGCTGTGTGTCTACGAATCTGCCCTTAGCATATGATAAAGTAGTTTGCCCAGATTTAAGAACAACAATACAAAAGTTGTTCCATGAATTTGCTTGCCCTGCTACATATTCAACTGCTGTATATTCCAGAGGACATGGAGATATATTGCACCTTTTCCCAGTCCGTTCTCTTTCTGGACCTGCTTACTGGCAATGAAAAGCAATTCAGAATGCATGTACTGTTCATTTCAACTTAGTGTTTGTTGGCAAGAGCAAGCAAGCAAGCAAAAGCATGCTGGACACCACTTTGCACAGGTGCTTCTCCATAAGCTGATGCCCAGTGGAATGTGGAAGTAACTTCCATGACTCTTCCACTCTCCTCTGCTTGACAGTGCTCCCAGATTTCAGTCCAGCTGAACAGCAAACAAAAACATAACAGCAGGAGAGGGTTGGTACACTCACTTTGTACATGCTTTCTAGTCACATCACAGCTCTCATAGAACAGCAGAGACATTTGTGATTTTGCCCACTGAGTTATGTATCCTCTCTCTTTTTGGAAAAAATATATGTTTGTTTGAGAATTCTGAGCTGAAAACAGGGGATTATGGATACTGGGGCCGATATGTAATAGGTAGAGCCCAGGTTATCCCTCACCCATAGCAGGCACCCAGCACCCTGCTCTACCACTGCAGACATCCAGCTCTGGATGAGGGAGGACCTTTTGGCAGATCCCTCCAGCTGTACACAGAGACATCTCCAGGCTGATCTAGGTGGCAACCTCCTTTCCCAGCCCAAGCAAGGGGGCACCATTCCCTGTTGAGAGAAGCAGAGAAGTTAACCAGAACAGTGACTTTTGAAGGCACCCAAAAGGCCATGAGAGGTAAGAACTCGTGTTTGACTGAAATTATAGTATCTATCTGCCTATGCAAAGGGATTTAAGATCCAGTAACACATTCATAGGAAACACAGCACGTGCGCAGTGTAAAGAACATATGAGAAACTCTGAGGAATGCTGGCAGCTAGCTCCTAGCTAGTTCTCAGGAAAAGTATTAGTACTTATTCACTGCACAGAGAGAGAGAGAAAGAATGAGTATCAAAAGATCAGACAAGGTTTTTTCCACATAACATATGTCCAAAATGCTGTGCATCGAAGGACCAGGCAAAGTGTCTCTTCTTTGGGTATATGACTGATCCATTCTTCCAGAGCACAGCACAAAATTCAGAGACATATACTTCTACAAAACACAAGATCATCACTTCAAAAAACCTCCAGTATCTATCCAGCTCAAGCATAGTCCAAAAGTATTAACCAAGCATGCCACTTCATGTCCCCTTTTTGAATGGCCATGGCATAGAGGATATGTGGGACTGGTCTAAAGTCCTTTGAACACCCTGAGACCAAGTACACCTCAGCTTCTGGGAAATACCTCATTCTATTTCTATGTCATCCCTTGAGCAAATCTGATGTTTAGTCCATCTCTGGACACCTTCCCTATCTTAGTGTTGATAACAGCAGGCAAAGTTACAAATTTCACTGAACTTCCCACTCTTTCTCACACCTGTGGGAGCCCAGCATGAAAACTCATTTCTGCATCTCCATTTCAAGGGCTGAAGGAGGCAGGCAAAGGCATCTCCTCCTGCCAGGCTGAGCTCCAGCCAGAGCCCTGGGCAATGTGGAGGTGAGCATCACTGGTAGCTGGGTCCTGCTGAGCTCAGCACAAGTAAATCCCTGTGCCGGGAGGGAGTAATGCAGCTGCTCAGAAAAGTCTGCAGATAGCAGGGTTTTGCACAGCATGAGGGAACAAGATTTTTAAATAAGATAGCCAGTGCCTGCCTGTGCAATCAGTGAGCCTGAGCAGGCGTCTCTTACCCCATGCCCCTTACCTGTCTCCCAATCCTAGGCAAAAATGTGCTATGAAAACTGAGGTACTTTGATCTGCTGCCTCAAGTCTCTGTGTGGGCACCCTGGGGGACTGGAGCCAGATGCCAAAATACTGCCATGCTGTGAATGTGCCTGCCTCTGTTTCACCTCGTCTCTCCAGGCAGTGCCAGTCCAAATGGGCTTGGTGTGATTGCACTGTAAAACAGCCCCATAACCAGGTCAACTCACAGCGGCCACCAAAACCCACTTTGCAGCTCCAAACCCAGCCCACGCAGCTCCCTATCCCCCAGCAGCATTAGTCAAACTGTGTTTTAATCTGACTTGGAGCTTAGGGAGAGCGCTGCAAGGAGAGGGAGCCCTCAGCTGGTGCCTCCCTAGGTCGGGGACCCTGAGCTGTTCTATCTGGAGCAGAGAGCAGGGAGAGAGGATGGGCTGCAGAACACAGTGACCAACAGCGCCTTCCCTGTTGCCTGGAAGTGATGTCACAGTGTCCAAAGCAAAGTCAGCAAGAGGACCCACAGCCTTCACCCTGCAGTGTCTGCACCGAATTACTGATCCCCAGGTGTGAGAAAACTCAGCAGCATCTGAGTCCCAGGGGAACCAAGAGAAGAGCAAGCCTTTGGTGAGTCCCCCTCCTCCCCCAGGTTGGCATCTCCCCAAGGAAGAGCTGAGCCACTTTGCCAGAGAACTTGTATTTCCCTTCCTGTACTGTGCCTACTCATTGGAAACATAAAAATGGTCAAAAGAGGGAAAAGAGGGATCCCACAGCACCAGCCAGACAGAGGGAAAGCTGCTCCCTAAAGCCAGGCAGAAGCTCAGGAATTTGCTCTTTCATTACTAGCAGAAGAGGAGCATCTGTCTTAGCACCTGTTCCTCTTAAGCATAACTCCTGGATTTCTGTTTCTGAAGCTGTCAGCTTGCTATTAGTTAAAATGCATTCCCATCACAACTGCACATAATACCCAGCACTTTAAGTCAGCACTGGTTTAAGGGAGTCATTTTAACCACATTGATTTATACCTGGAAGGAAAGCAGTCTGCTTCTAAAACACACATTTCTTTAGAAGAAGGGCTTTGATAATAAGGGACGTTAAACTGAGGCAAACTCTCAGAGATTGCTGCACTGAGGGGTCAGACCAGTTTTCATCACCTGTGAATGCGGCACATCAGATTCTTTTTTATTAATATTTTCATAATTTTTATGTGTCAAATACTGGTAAAACAACATCATGTGTTCAAACAAACTCACGTCTTGCCAGCCTGTCTTTGCATCTTATTAGATCCAGCAGTCATCATGCTAAATTTGTGCCTTCCTGTTTATTTCCACTGCACCAGATTGCAAGGAGCTGTTGACTGTGTGTTCTTATAAATAATGAGAGCACTTTGCATTTATATAACCTTCCATCTGTGGATCAAAGAACTCCACAAAGCAAGGTTTGATGTTCACATTTTATTGTCATCTTCACTTTTTGCACGGGGAAAGAGGAAGCACAGAGTGAAGAGCTCCCATTCAGAAGCCGGTTTCATTGACTAGGGAGCAGCTCCTTTTCAGTTCCAATTTTATAAGCCTAGGATGATTTTTAAAGACCCTAAAGCGTCACCTGAAATAAAGGGGAAGGTGCAGGACCCTCTGGACTCCCTTACCAAAAGCCCAGCATGTTGATGCCTGTGTGGGTTATCCTAGCTGGACAAGACAAGGAAGAGGCTAAATTCCTTCTGTGGGCAGATACTGGGTCATTACCAGCAAGACAAATGTGCTAGCCAGGATGCTGGCTGTAGTGGATGTGCTGTCTCTCAGAGATACTTGGTGAGGTGGATAACTGCTTAGTTTTCGTCCACTCAGGACATGAACCCTCAGAGAAAGGAGCAAAGCAGCCAGGACAGAGTCTCATTAAGTGGCTTTACTCCAGCAAGACTTTCAGCCAGAGTAAGCAGTGTAGTAGTCTCTAGAGAATTAGTTGCAGAAGTCAAATACCAAGAACAAGAACAGGCAGACAGACACAGCAAAAATGATGCTCCTCAAGGCCAGGCCTGGTGTGGCCACACAGTCAAGTTCGTGTAGCATTTCTGGCTGTCACCTCTGTCCCTGCATGCACAAAACAACTTCTGAGTCAGCAATCACCCCCTGTTCCAATGGCCTTTCATCACTGCCTAGTTGTTTTCTCCCTCCAGTACACACAGCTTAAAGTTGCTATGTCAGGATACAGCACCTCAAGTGCCTGGAAGCTGCTCAAGGTGCTATTTTTGTAGTGTCAGTTTATTTTTATATGTCCTAATGCACAAGGAAGGTCCAGGATGGGTAAGAAGGAGGGTGGAGATGCCCTGCAAAATATCAGCAGTGGTTTTTAAGTCTCTGAATGGAATTTAAAGGAGAAAGGAGCAAAGCAGTTGGCAGAGGAAGCTGCTTTTAGTCTAAATACTTGCTTTCATGCTGGTTTATTTAAGTCCTCTTTAAAAAAATCTTGTGTGTCTCTTCTTGCACATTTAGACATCACTTTTCCCTTTGAAAACCTACAACGCAGTGATTTTGAGCAGCTCTTCCTTTATCTACTGGTTGGAGACAAACAAATACTCTGTATCCCCTGATGTATTCTTATCCATCAAAGAACAAGCAACGCTTTAGGGATCATGAAATTGTTTCTGCATTTAGTATTGTTTCCTGCTTGTTGCCTTCTTACCACTTGGGCCCTGAGCAGCCCCGCTCCTGTACACATACACACCGAGGCACAGATTTTGTCTTCATGGCATGGGGTTACCTCAAAAAAGTCAGAGTTTAAATATGGCTGAGGGAAATGCAGAAATAAAGAGCTTGCAGGCAGCTAATCTGTACCTAGGACTGCCATGCAATATCCTTAAATAAGAAGAATGGCACTTCAGGGCAAGGGATGTATTATGTCAAGAATATACTTTTAAGTCACTTTTCCCAGAATATGAAAAATCACCAAATATGTTACATGTGTGTCAGCACACTGATCCACATTGAATTCATATGACCCAGCATTCCTATGCTCCGTATGTGGGATGCCAAATCCCATGTGCTCCTAAGCCAGCCAACCCCGATTTTGAGGGACATTCCCAGTTATTAATTTTTCAGAATATTCTGGTCCAAAATTTTGAATGTTTTATGTATTTTCTAAAAATTAATTATTCTTGCTGCTCAGCAAAAGCCAGTCATTAACCCTCTTTTGCCCAACTAAGCCAAAATACATTTGTAACTCTGTTCTTGTGTTCTCCACTTGATAAACAGTCATGTTTTTGTGATCTTTTATAAAGCTATTGAAATACTATTCCTCTAAAACAGGAAATTTACTTTCTGTGGCTTATCTGGACATCGCTAGGGTGCATGCTGGGCCCTTCATGTGTCTCTGCAGCACTGTATTACTTTCACCTTTCTGACACCTCTTACACCAGTCACCTCCAAAAGCACACTGGAAGTCCAGAAAAGGGCTAAGGACACCGTGTCAGCACAGAGCAAGCTTATTCTCTCTCCTCCCCTCCAAACATTTCCTCAAAATGCTTCAACCCCACCTGGGAGAGATGCAAAATAAACAGTGACAGAGCACACACACAACTAGCCCATGTGACAGACCTCAGCATTCTCTAGCATCACAAATCCTTCTTATTAACCATTTGTTATTGGTTTTGTTTTTATGAATGGAAACCTTGGCTGGAGAAATGCAGGTGTTAGGTACCATAATAAACAAAAAAGGCAGTAGCTACACTGCTCTTCTAGAGTGGTCATGGGCCTGGGCCAGAAGCCATTCCATTTAGAGGGACCTCATAAGTAACATCAGATGTCTGTGGAGGATGCCCTTCCTTCCACTTCCATGCACCACCATCAGTCCCAGGACATAGTCTCTCTGCTTGGAAAATCCCCCTGCCCTAACTCAAGGCAGCAACCAAGATGAGATGCAATGCTGATGGTGATGAAGGCTGGGCACCTTCACACCTCCCTCAGTCAGTAGTGCAAGGCAGCAGCGCATCACAGCCCCAGCAGCTCAGCCCCTGGTCAGATACACCTCAGTGACGGTGACAAAACCATCACGAAGAACAACAAAGAGAAGGCACAGGCGTGCGAAGAGGGAGGGAGGGAGGAGAGCTGGCAGGCAGCTCCCCAAGGGCAGTGTGATTCTGTAAGTCTCAACAACACCAATCAAGAACCGCAGATTTTAATCTTAGCTGTAATTAACTTTAACCAAACGAGCAGTAAGCTGACTGGCTTACTTTGGGAGTCTTCTGGCAATTTAATGTGTCTTTAAAATGACTTGGCACTCCTAGAGGAAGAGGAGAGGGAGCAGAAGATTGATGCAGTGCCAAGCATTTACTCCCACTAATGAAAAGGGATTGCCAAGGCTCTTTGATTATTTATTGTACACTATTCTCACTAGGTCTACTCAAATAGGAGCGCTGCTGTAACCACGGCATTCTCAAAACCATCAGCAAAATAACCTACTTTGCAACATGTGTGTAGAGTGGCGTGCAAAGCGAATGGCACAGGTATTTCAAATTACATCTGCAGCATGTTAAAAGGTAATGCAGTGTAAAATCCGTCTCACTCACACTGAAGCAGTGGAAATGATGATCCCTACATTTCTGGGCAGGTTTTAGCTCTGAGGTTTGCATGCTGTCCTGACCAGCCATGCATGTTGGCACAAGGGGTGCAGTGCAACAAAGGCTTCTGGTCATCCAGCTCTTTTGCTTGAGAAGGAGATTGCTAAATGACTTGCTGTGACTGCCTTGGCCATCTCAGAGCTTGTCTCAGAGCTTGGGGTGGAGCTGAGAGATCTATGACAGGGTGAGAAATGGTGGCAACGCTTGGCCAGAGGCATATGAGTTAAAAGGTACATATTTCTTGGCAGTTGGCACTTCATGTTGGCTGGCTCTGACTATGGTCTTACTCCACACCTTATTTAAGCCCTCAAAATAATTTCTTAGAGGTCTTAACCCTTCCCTATGAGTAGCATGGGAACTCTGATGAAATTTAGACCATCCAAAAGTGATAAATTCTCTTAAGTTTTTTATAAAAACTGCTTTTCTTTCTGCACATATTTCTTTACTGCTCCAGCATACTTCATAGGAAAAAGGGCATGATGAATACCTGGGGACCTGCATGTTTATTTATGCTGGGAGATATGCACAGCACCGGCAGGCCAGGGTTAGATTTCTACTTCTCTCAGCTTTGTAGGTGCTACCAGCATGTTGTCACAAAGTTTCACACCTCAAGAGTGACATTAGTGGAGAGGGACTGGAAGTTTGGGAGTAGCAGGCTTGGGGTGGCCAAGAAGAACTAAATACCAGTTTCTTGGTATGCAATAACATCTTTTCAATACAGTTAAGATTTGTTTAATACTCTTGTAACAGCCTTAGAGCTGAAGGATCCATTTCTGTCCATTACTGTCTGATACATTTCTCCCCTGGAGAATTTCCTAATATCTAATCTAAACCTTCCCTGGCACAACTTCAGGCCATTTTCTCTTGTCTTGTCACTTGTCAACTGGGAGAAAAGACTGACTAGCTACAACCTCCTTTCAGGTAATTGCAGAGAGTGATAGGGTTCTCCCTTGAGCCTCTTCTCCAGGCTAAACTAATCCATCCCCCTCAGCTGCTCCTCATAAGACTTGTGCTCAAGACCCATCACCAGTTTCACTGTCCTTCTTTAGATACACTCTCTGTGCTAAGTCCATGGAGCAGCCTGCAGCTGCTTAACACTCTGTCCAACACTCAGAGAAAGGCAGCTGTATGCAAACTGCCACTGGGGAGGGGTCTGTAAAATGATCCCATTCCCAAACCATGCCCAGAAATCCCATAGGCAAACATGAGCTGGCACAGGCCAGCAGTGTGCCTGAGAAGGCTCTAACAGGACAGCCAATAATAGCCAACATCCAAGAGCATTTCTGGGCACTGCTTGGTTCACTACTGTAAGTGTAGCTGCTATGTCCCATCCTGCTAAAACTGTATTTCATCATAAATATTTTTAATGATTATTCCACCTTCTCCCAAAGGTTTAGCAATAAACAAGCCGATTCACCACCTGCTATGAGGACTGCTAGACCTGCAAGGATTAACGTTTAGAAAATGTAATGGAGTGTGGCTAAGATGAAATACTGCCTCGATCAAAGACACAAGAAAAGCCAGAAGTGAGGATGAGAGGGGAGCTACCAGGACATTAAACTTACTGGATGTTACTGGGCATCAATCATGATATGGTTGAGTGGGGGGTGCTGCATTCCCATGTTTCAGTGCAAATTGCCCAACAGCAGAAGTGATACCAAGCTCCTTCCAGCCAGCTGCCTATGACAGGACTCTCAACAGCTGCACTGGGCTGCTTTAGCTACTTGGAGAATGTTTCTAGGATGCTCAAATTGCTTAAACCTGGAAAATTTTTCTTTGAAGCTAGTGGGATCCTTAGGGCTTCAGGTTAAGAAAGGGAATATTCCTTTGAATGGACAACACACCACTCACTCTCCCTAAATCCGCATTCTTCATTCTCTAATACAAGTGGCCAAGGGACACGAGTGCTCATCTGCACCAAGAGCTTCATGGCAGGAAGGCAGGCCTCTTTATAGCTCAGTAACATCTTATTTAGCAGCAAGCACTGCTGAGTTCAGGGGCTTTGTCCCAGGGTAAATCACTAATTAAATACAAATGAATATAGGGAAAACTAGCCCCGTTGCTCCACTCCGTTTTACAGTTTATTAACTTAGCTTTGTTTTGTAGTCAAGTCTAAGGATTAACTCTTTTTGTTTGTCTGCTTTTGGGTGGGATTTTTTTTTGCTTAAAAATAGAACATTTATTGAGAAATCATTGACTGAACATAGCCTTGTGCTCCTGTGAGAATCTGATAACAAGATGAATGCCTAGACTGCTTTGCAATGGACAGATCAATATTACAATATGAAAGTGAGAAAATGATTTAGGATTAGAGGTGGCATGCTTGGTTCTGATCTCACACAGGACGTAAATCAGGCATTATGCCACTAGAGTCAATGCCGGTGCCCTGGGGTAAATCTATTAACACAATCCTGAATCAAACCAAATAATTTTCAGGGTTGTGGAAAGTGAGGAATGATGGTTAAGTGAGACAAAATAGCAAATGAAATAATGTATGGGTCAATTACACACTGTTGAAAGAAAAACTCCAGCTTCTACTTGCTTAAAATGGAGGTGCTCTGGATTTTTGCTGCAAGAAGATGAGGAGAGGGTGATGGAATGGGTTTGTGCATTTATCCTCAAATGAGCTGAAGTACAGCACTACCATAAGTGCATGAAAAACAACCGAAGTTCCATGGGGGAAAAAAGTGTAGTTCTGTTTAAGTAGAAATCCTCCAATTTGCCCCAGCAAGAAAATAAAGACCAGGTATCAAAGTCTAGCTAGCCTAAAGGAGTACTTTTGATATAATCTGTCTTTGGCCTGTGGAGCCAACCCATATCTGGCAGATTGTCTTGGGGAGCAGCTTCTGTTTATTCTAAATCTCTCTCTCTATAGCAGCCTTAATTGTTACTTCCAGAAGGAAAAGTTGGTGATCCCTCAGCATTACCCAAGGCCTGCAAATGTGCCATCCACTGTGGCACCCAGTAACATACTCCCTGATTTCCAAAGCCCTAGTCCAGTCCATCCTACTTACACTATGACTTTTTTAAATCTCCCTGACACCAGGTTTTTACCCAGCATCACTACCTTCCCTTGCCTATTATCTTTTTACCCTCACCATGCGACACACCAGTGCTGCTGCATCTTGAAGCCTGTCTGTAAAATCAATCCCCTTCCTACTGTAGACAAGCAAGAGCCGTGCCAGGATTAAACTGTTCATTTAAGAGCGATCAAGTTTACATGTGTTGTGTTTTCTTTTATTTTACTAAAGGAAGCACATGAGTGAGTGATTAAAGCAGACACTTGGGTTGCTGCAATTGAGATTGCTGTTGTTTGCTTTGATGAGATTCCAGTCTGCAGCAAATTTCCTCCCCATGATTAGCTTGGTGTGGAATACACAATGCTTGCTCCACTGGAATAAAACCCGGGGAGAGCGAAGGCAGCAAGTCTGTGCACTGATGTGCTTGATTATTTATTGCAGTATCATCTCTCTGGGATATAGCACAGGTTAAGAGAGGGGCTGCAGCTAATCCATGCCAGAGCTCCTACCCTTCATTAGGCATTACAGAATGATCCCTAGCAGGGAATCCATGTTGGTCTTACCCAAACTGATCCCCACTCTGCACCCCACAAACAGGCTGTGGCAATTTTTAATGCTCTTTGATAGCCACAGACTCTCACTGGGGAAAATCTACAAGGGATTAACTGTGATAATATGTGACTGCCCCCTATGCTTCTCTCCCTCAGTCTGCATTTTTTTGTCTGCTGTCACAGTTTCATAACCATGGAGAGCTTTTGCTGTGGAGAGAAGGGGAACCACAGAGAAAGCTCACAGCTCAGGTGAGAGAGAGGACATAGCCTTCCTCTCTGTGTCCCTGTACCTGAAGACTTGAGTGGCATCTCTTTCCCATGCAATCACTGCTTCCCCCGTTAGTGCAACAACACAAACTCATCTTCTGGCAAGAGATTAGCATGAATGGTTGTGCTTATGCTGCACTGTTAGGGATGGACTCAAATCGTCTTAAATGCAGCAAGCTCATGACTTGCATGCTTTCTGCCTGTGCCACAGACTACTTACGCAGCTGATGCTCCAGCGATGTCCACAGTACATGTGGAGGACTACCCCAGGTGACTGTTGCACACAGATTCACTGCTCACACACAGCCTGCAAGCACAGCCCCACGCATAGCTGGAGGATGGCAGAGCTCAGACACCCTCCCTGCCATGCTGTGCAATAGTGTTAGTAGGAAGCCACACAAAGATATCAGCAGAGTTCCTGGAGGTACATGTGAGGTAGCTTACAGGCTATGGCAAAGGTGCTTAAAGTGGCCCTAAGCATACCCAGTGCACCCCTCCTGCAGCAAATGTCCTTCCACGGGGTTTGCAATGCACCTGGGCTGTCTACAGCCCCATGGGAAGCAGGAGCAGAAATGCCCTGATGGCATTTCCTCGGCCCACTGTGTGCCAGGGACAATGTCTGATTTTCGCTGTTGGGGTGGCCACGACACACAGAGACAGCACCTCTTTCAAGGGCCAAAAAGTCGTTTATTAAACAAAGCAGCCTCTTTTATACACTTTTTGTATGTTATCATTTGTGTTACAGATTCATTAGTTGCTAAATTACTACAATAGACTAATTGGCTATTACTAACTACAACATACTACCATTGGCTACCTATAGCATAAGCATTCAAGCATTCCGAAAAATAACAGGTGCAGATATGTTGCTGTTTACTCCTTCTACTGTTTAACTTTATTGCTTCTGTTGGTACTACATTCTCATGGGTAAAAAGTAATTGTTTTTCTTCTCATGGACTTTTCTCACAGTCTTTCTCTAGTAACAGGCCTGAGCCATAATTTTACAAAGGCAACAAGGCCTTCCTTTTTTAAGGTTTTACTTAAATGCCACATCTGATATGCCTGACAGGACAGGCACAAGGGCAGAAGTATAGCCCAGCAATAATGTGCCAATCCAAGCAACCCTTCTAGCTGCAGCACCAGCAGCCTGCTCCAGAAGAGAGGGATGCTTTTGCAGCTACAGAGCTGTGGTCCAGTGGGGCTTCAAAACTGTCAGAAAGAGTCCTGGCATTTTCAGTTGCCTCATGGACAAAAGGTTACCTCCTTGCCTAAAGGCTCTCTGCTGGCCTCTACCTCAGAGAAGCATGCAGAGTGAGGCCACCACAGGTCATGGTGACAGTCCCTTCTAGGCAATCCTCTCAGGTCAGCAGCGAGACCCCATCACAGATCCAGATTAAGAGAAGGAAAATGGGGGGAGGACACACCAACTGCAGCTGCTTACCCTGGAAGCCTCAGCCAGTTTCCTCTTTGCTGTGGCCACACTGCCTCCTATCAATCAATGGAACCAATACCAGTGCTCCAAGAGGTGTGAGATATTTGCACTTGGCTATCAGGTCACACAAAAGCCAACTCAGATATTAACAGTTATAACTTGGATATTTATGGTTAAAAAAATATTTAACCCCCTCCCCCCCCCCCCCCGGGCTAACAAATCTTTGCCAATACTAATCCACTGCAGAACAGGCATGTCAAGATGCCAAGCTTTTCATGGACCTTGTTCCTAGATAGAGAGAAATCTTGATTTAGCATCTTGGATAGCATTGCAATCACCTTCACCCCTTTTTACATCTCCTAGGAACATTGCCACTGTGCCTTCATCAGCACAGCAGGAAACCTAACCAAACCTATGGCACATGGGGATACACAGGCCCTGAATGGGGTTTGGTCTGCTCCTAGCATCAGGGCAGCTGCACTACCATAGGCTCCTTTTACTCCCACTCTGTTTCTCTGGAGGTGACTCTGATGCATCTGGATCTCTTCTCCTATCAGAACAGATCCAATGGGCGCTGTCTCCTGCTGCCTAGACCAGCTGTGCCTGGAGTGCCCCAGGGATGGAGGCTGACCACTCACCACAGCTGTCAGTACATCCTGAAAAGGAGGGCTGGCCCCCAAAAAGCCATCCAGGGCTTGTCTACCTGCTTCCCCTGTTTGCTACTTGTCACCTGTTTCTCAGTAAAATCTTAGACTGGGTTTTTACACAGCAAATTTTTGGGTCACTTTCTCACTGTCTTAGGGTGACTTGATGTTGTATTCCCTATCACGGCCCTATGCCCAGAAATTAGTTTTATGCCTTTCTATGCTTTTAAATTTAGCCTGAGTGGAGAGAGAAGGAAAAAACAACTTTGTTGCTTCTACTCCCATTGGATGACATGCAGCATCCTCTTCATCTTCCCTTCTAGAGCTTTTCCTGCTATCAATATTCCTGCCATAGACTAAATTAGTCCTCTTGCCTCCTGCAAGCACCTGTGTGTGTCCTTATTTCACCTTTGTGGCAAACATTGCCTGATCTGATGATATACCTTTCTGCCCATCACAAAACAGCTGCCAGTACAGACTTGTGGGTCTCTAGAAGCTCTGGCAGTGGAAGTCAAACCACCCCTCAGCATTCCTTGCTCTCCTGGGAGCACTGAATATTTGGAGCATGGCAGGGCAGTGTTCTGGCTACCCAGGTGGTTTTTTGGAGTCAGGTATTCTCTTTCTTGTGTCCTGTACTGAGCAGAGCCTTGCCCCCTAGCCTTGTGGAGCTGCTTTATTTCAAGAAGGCCCCAGTTTTGCTGCTTTGGTGAGGAGAGCTTGTATTCCATCTCTGTATTTCACAGGCAGGGCACTTCAGAGCAAATACTCTGCCGTGGCAGCAGCAATTTGGCCCCACCCGCTCTGTGCCAATATAGCAATCCTTGTGTCCTGAGGGGAGCTTCAGAATAGGTTTATTCCTGGCAAACAAGGCAGGAGAGATAAGGAAGGAAAGCACTTCCTTTGGAAAGCAGTTTCATAACCCCTCAGAGTCAAATGTTGTCTTTATGACAGACAGCACATAACATGGAGCAGGCTGTAAGAGGGTGATCCCATGTTACAATCTTTCCTTGCCTCTGATGCACCATCTTCTCTCCCAGCTTTCTCCCTAGCCCCAGCCTGGGGAGCAGCACACACGGGGGACTCTGCAAACACATGATGCTTTGGTCACCTCACATGGATGGGCACTGCCACCAGGCCACCCTACACAGCAGCACCTCAGGAGTCTGAGTGTTCTGATCCACATTTCCCCTCATGGAACCCCCGGCATCCATCTTTCCAGGGCTTCTGTGAGGCCAAGGAGTGCAGGGCCAGGAGCAGCAGAGGTGTGTGAGAGGACCTGGAGTGAGGGAGGTGGGCTGCCCCGTACATAGAATGAGAATAGGGAGCCAAGGAGGCTGGGACGGATCTGGCTCTCCTGTGTAATTAAACCCACCTCAAGAGTCAGAGTCAGGGTCAGACAGGAAGGAGTACCCTTTCCTGTCTGCATCTAGTTGTGTCTTCTTCAGAGAGAAAGCCAGGCTAGACTGGGCTCAGACTGTGTTGACGTCTCAAAAACTTGGTAAAAGATTAGCATTGAAAAGACTCTCTCAAAAAAATTAACCATCACAGGGTTTGGGATATGTTCATCTTCCAAACTAATTTGATCACAAGTCCTGACCTTCAGAAAACTCTGCTAGATTCTCCAGTCATACTGGATATAAGGAAGGGGGGAAAAAAGTTACCATAAAACTGTCAATCGTTCTCACTCTTAGATCTATTAGGCTTTTTTTCCCCCTATCTTTGTAATTACAGTATTGTATAAAGTGTAAGATAACATTCAATCACTGTAAAATAAGATTTAATTATGTCATGATGAGATTCATTAGTTAATATTTGTATAGCACACTGAACATGTAAAGTGGTTAGCAAGCACTAAGTATTAATCTTGTTTCAGAAAACAAGGGAATTTGCTTTGGGGGAGCAGAAAATCACATTCATTTGGGGTGTATCTTCAGCTGGAATAAATCAGGGGCTGGGCCATGTGCACCTTCGGTAGGACCCTCCCCTTGGGACAAAGTTTCATCCACATGGCCCTCAGTGATGGCCTCTGATGAAGCCACTACAGGAGCACTACAGGTCCCTTTTTTCATGGACTGTTCCCCACTTACAGCAGGGGCTGCTCTGCTGGTAGCAGCTATTACCTTCTCAGTGACTACAGCACCATGACAAATAAAACCAACACCAGGGAAGTATTGCAGGTCACCAATTCTAGTGCACCAGCTCCTTTCTTCCTTGGGGACTCTGACACATGTAGAGTGGGAAAAACAAAGGGGTACTTTGCCATTATAAGCCAGACCATGATGGCCTCAGCAGCAACATCTTGCAACATGGAAAGTGGGAGGTCCAGCGCTTCTGTGCTTCAACAGACGGTCTGTGGAGAAGCACAGAAGATGGTGTGGAGAGACAGGCACTTCTTTTGTGCAGCGTCCAGCATTGGCCCCTAAGAAGTAATGAATGTGTTGTAAGATCCACCGAGGACCATACTATGAAAATGCAAAGAGCATGGGGAAATATAAATTTTTGGAAAGGGGTATATTAATATGCACAGTGAGTGTTTCCTAACATGTAAACTGAAGGGGCTAACCTAAGGTTTACTTTGACTTACAGGAGCATGTAGAGAAAAGAAAAAAGCACTAATCTAAAATACTACCTGGGAGTATTACTGTTAGGTGCCTAGCCACATCCCAACCCATCACCTGTCTGTTGTATGAAATAGCACAGTACATCAGCTCTGAGAAGAAGCCCAGAGGCTGCAGCCTCCTAAAACTGGCTTCACTGACCTCCTGGCTTAGCTTCAGTGCCTGGGAGGCTGGGACATGGCAGAGACAGGGCCACCTCAGTCCCCCAAAAGGCTCTCTTGAAAGAGCTACCCAAAAGGCAACATCCCTTAAGGCAATAAAAGCAGTGAGGTTGTCCCTGTATGCCACAGGGTAACCTAATAAATTCTTACTTGCATGAGTCCTAAGGTTGAGGCTGTATAGTTTGTCCCCTTAAATCACACTTCTTCCTTACAGGTTCCAAGAAGAGCGCTATTAAGGGTATTCATTGATTTTCATCGTCCCCATCTTCTCTCAAGCATGCAATGATATCCTCTTGCCAGAAACCCGTTGTTTAACTCTCAGCATCCAGTCCTCCACTGGATTGCACGGGAGGATTTACAGAGCTGTCACGCTGCAGTATCCATACCTGTGTACACTGAGATGTTCCACATTGTCCAAAGTAATCCCATCCTTTCGAGATTCACTTGTGCCCCCTTTAGGCACAAGCTCACCATGCTCAGGTGCAGAGAGGTGATGGGAGAAGCCGTGGCTATGGGGAGTGCCAGGCAGCCAGCGCAGGGCGCAGGAAGGCAGCAGCCCTGGGAACCCCTCTGTGTAAGGCAGCTCACGAGGAGGCCGCACGCCGAAGTATTTATTGCTGCTGGAGTCCTTTAATTAAGTGGCAACTGTTGGGAGAGTAAACACAGAGGTAAAGCACCAGCTTCCCATGCAGGAACACCTCCATCTACAGGTAAATCTGCCCTCTCTGCCTGTGAAGAAACTCCCGCTGCCCCCCTCCTTCACACTTTAAGAGAAGCAAGAAGCCGCTATTGTTCTCAGCCATCCTGGAGGAAGAAATCTTCATGGCAAGCAGGTTTAACAGCACTCGAGCGTCTGCGGGGGCAGCAGCCAAGCTGCCACACTGCCTGCGAGTCCCCCCGTCTGCGTGCGACAAGCCCCTGTCACTCTCACGGGATGGGCAGGCTGTGGCCACATGCTCAGCCTTCCTGTTGAGATCAGTCTCCCTTGAACCACCAAAGGCAGCGTTCACCCCCAGGTCACCCCCTTTATCTCAGGACGGCTGGCGGTCAGGGAGGTATCACATCTCTGCAGCTCTTCCGATCGCTGTGCCAGCTCTTCTCCAGCCGAACTGCCAGATCATTGGACAAAAGCTCATTTTCCCCAGAAGTTTGAGCTTGCAGCAAAATGGGGCATAAGGAGGTACCAGGAGAACACAACAGGCCAGAAATGCCACAGGTAGTCCCTAAAACCGGAGGGCTAGGGCTGGTTGTTTTTATATTTTTAAGGCACTTAAAGAAACAGCTGTATTTTTCACAACTACTGAGCTCAGCAGGAGCTCTGCAGAACTGGATTCCTTATTATGGGGCTACTTCAATCTAGTATTTAGCCTCAATTCAAGTTCTAATTTCTCCTTTTTTTTTTTTTTTTTTTTTAATTCAACAAGAAGTCATAAAACAAGCATCACCAAAATAATGGCGGACCCTCTCCAACGGTGTCTCCCTTCTCCAAGTCTGAAGCTGGGCTGCTAGTGCAGATGTTCCTAAAGGGAAAGCAAGCCAGGATATCCAGGATTTCCTCCTCTCTTGTTTAGCTTGTCATCTCAGCTTGCTGAGCCAACACTTCCACCTAGTGGTCTGCTCCACACATGCTGGGATGATGGATGTCCTTGGCAGTAACAGGCGATCAGAACTTTCTGCAGAGGAAAAACGATAATCTTACGGAATAATCAGATTATTTCTCGCTGGCGAGAGCGGCTGGATTGTGTTGAGCCACTTAGCTTTCCCCTCCGAAGCACAGGGCTGATTATCATGTAATGCTGTGCAGCTGCTACAAGTAGCATGCACATTATAGAAGTAATCAGTAGTAAATTACTTCTGAGACAATACTCGGTTGCATGTAAATGATTACTTTGGGTAATCATTTGGAATAGATGAGTTTTGCAAAGTTTAAACAATCCTGGTGGGGGATTCTGCTCTCCTTAAGGGGACAAACTGCACTGCTGAACAGCCAGCACAGAGGATAAACACAGGTCCATCCAAGCGCTGCTCCTGCTCTGCTCTGCATGTGCTCTGTGAGATAAATTGCTTCAGCTATTTGCCTTGCTTTCTCTACCTGAACCATGCAGACAATATTCTGTGGGGAGTCTCTGAGCTATCTACAGAGGCTGCTATAAATAATAATACCAGCACAGAATTCCCTTTAGGATAACCTTTGTGTTGGTTCTCTGATGCCTCACATGAATCTTGGTATTAAAGGACTTGTAGAGGGTATAAAGGGAGAAGGCTGCCATCAGGTATCCTCTGTCTCGAAGCATACATGAAGTGTATGCTGGGAGACATTGTTTTGGTTTTGTTTTTTTACTTTTAGAGCTTAGCTTTATTTTTATAACAGCACTGAAATATTATCTTAGAGACTGATGACAGACAAAACCATGTGAAAAATGCCTGGAAATACCCACCTCCCAAATGCAGTTACGTATGTTTCGCAGACCCTCTCTTAACCAGCATCAATGTCCCTTCACATCACTATATGGATTTCAACAGCAGTTGAATTCCTCATGTGACACCAATCTCCTGGACCACTGCCTCCTGTGCAGAGTCAGAAGCAAGAAAATTAAAGCCTCAAAATAAAGTACATGCCAGACAAATACATCTTGTTCTGCACCACAGGTGTGCAGAGAGGCAACAGAGGTGACAGTGGATACCCACGGCATAGTCAAGGACAGCAGTGAGGCTCCTGAAGTTTTTATCTGATGCCTTTTTTGTTAGGTTATTCTTTCTCCTTCAAACATCTCACTGTGGGATAAAACCTTCAGGCAGCTATAAAAAAAAGTTTTATTATTATTATTCTTTCTTTCAGGGCAGAACAGCTCTGCTTAATACATTTTTAAAGACTATGTTCATCTAGGAAGACTATTAATAATTAAGAAGAAAACAATATTATTATGGAAATTAAGGCACCTCTGGGTCTGTGAGAACATGGTATTTCCAGATGACTTATTGGCATCCCCTCTAGCCCCCAGACAAAGAGCACAGAGAACAGGAGACATTTGTACCCCAGAGGGACCACTCTGTTTAGTCCAGGTCAGTGCACAGGGCTGATGCTCTGTAATTAAAGACAAGCTGTCAAATGATTTTTCACTATTTTTCAGTCATTCTTTGCTGTTTGCATTAAGGCAGTGAGAGAACCTTCCTCTTTCCTTGCTCTGTCCTTACAGGGTCACTAAAGAGGTGCTGGCTGTGATGGACCAGCAGGAATCACACCTACTCTCCCATCATGGGGCTGCAAGACCTCAACATGCAGGTTGCCAGCTGTAGTTGTAGAAGTGAATATCTTGCTGGACTTCATGTTGTGCACACACTCTGCAAGTGTTAAATGGCCTGTACTGGACCCGAGAAATGGAGGACTGGTCCTTGTCTGTGCATTTTACAAGAAACACTGGCACGATTAGGGCTACACACAGTCCTGCATGCAGATACTGCCATATATGCGAATATTCCTTCAACAGGAGCTCCCTGATGGGCCCTATCCATCTGGAGATGTCTGTGCTGCAGGGATCACTGCCTACCAGGCAGACTTTGGCTGGTTTGGACACCAGTAGCTATGTAGTCTTGGCAACATCCGAGTTTCCCAGGGCCTTCTTGGAGAGTGCTTAGAGCTGATTTCCCTTTCATTGAGGGCCAAAGTATTCCCTGGACATGCTGGGAGGTGCAAGTGACAGAAGAAAGTCATTGCTGCTTTGATGTCTGTAAGTGGAGGTTAAATATAGGGAATGGAGCAATGCCATGGGAGGAAATGGCTTACTTCTCCGAAATTCTTAAAATCAGATAATTTTCTTTGGACTGAGCAGTGCTCGTCTAATCTGAGAAGGAAAAAGCCTGCTTCCTCTCACAGTGAAAAACCACTGATGAGCCGGTACCCCACTGCTCACAGGGACTGTGTGTACCAACAAACACTTCTTCCCTTCTTTCTTTCACATGTCCTGATTCTCCCTCCTTTAAAACAGTGGTGGGATGAGCAGTATATCTTCAAGAATGTCTGTGGCAGAGTGGCCACCAGAAATTAAATTGCTACTCATCAGCTGAGCTGCCATAACAGATTGGACTCAAGTGTTCATCACCTCGTCCAGAAAGGAAATAAAATTTCTTGTCCCAGGTGACCTCCATAAAGTCACTGAGCTACACAGTGAGCTACAACTCACTTGCCTGTGTTTCCACTGTTTGCACAGATATACTATTTCAGCCTTTTCACCCATCTCTGCACCTACAGAAACTTTTCCTGGAGTCTGCTCTACAATGGAGAGATACAAATAAGTTCAACAAGTTTTGAATTAAACTTTACAAGCGGTACCTTCCTCTTTAAGCAATGCAAATAAGGACAGGTGTGTCAGGTGTGCCAAGTTTTAAGACTTTCCTGCCTTCCAATGTCTTCATTAAATACCAGTGCCCTCAGCTCAGGCTGGGACTTCAGCTACAAATTGACTCCAGTTTTAGCTCAGGCTTGTTCTCCTGTGAGCAAGTAAGAGTTAATGCTACAATACCCCCTTCTCTGCAGTGCATTGTGTGCTTGAGGGTGTTTTATGGTCAGTGAGTGGCTTCAGCACTACTCTCAGTGCTGCTTCATTTATTTGCTATCAGAAAGACAGAGAAATAAATTGTGTGTCAGTGCCTACCTATTCTTTAGGGTTCATCCTGGAGAGAGAAATCAATGACTCGATCTCTTCTTGAAGCATCTACATTAAAACATGGGGAGTGAAGTCTGACATTTTGCGTGTGTGTGTGTGTGTGTGCGCGCACGCATGGTTCAGCATTGTCATTCATCTTCACTTTCCAAATCAACAATTGTCTTGGAGTCCCCCAGGAGGGAAATGCACTCCTCTCATAAGTTTGGAGTAATAACTAGGAAGCAGTGGTGTGTAACAGGATCCCCAGTGCTCAGCTTTCCCTGATAACCACATAACACTAATAAAATAACCCTAAGTTTGTTCCAGTCCTTAACATTTCCTTATTACTATTCCATGGGGCCTGTGTTGGGAAAGAAACATCACTTCCCTGCAAACTAATATCCAAATGCAAGTCGTGCTTAGCATCTTACTTGGGTCCTCATAAATTTGAGTAAGCTCCCTGTGTCTCTTCCATCTCATTGACCTGACAGGATGATCACTCCCTGCTACTGCACCAGCTGTGTTCCTTGTCAATAGCCCATGAGGAAATATTCTGCACTGATGTATTTTCTTCCTAATTTCTTGGTCTATAACTTTTTTTTACTCTTCTTCCTTGCCTAACTCTGACCACTTTTGGAAACAAAGACCAGCAACTCTTTTGTCTGTGCATGCCAGATCCATCTTTTTTCAGAAGGTCAGAGAAAAAGTTGAAGGATGTTAACATAAGAAAACCATAAGAACTTTGCAATAAAAGTTTCTTGACTTCAGGATGAGATGGTACAGTGCTGAAAACATACCTAAAGAAGAATCAGCTATTAAAATAAGGTTTACAACCAGCCTAGCCTGACATGGTCCGTCCTTTTCCGTACCTCCTTGTTCTGTGAGTGTCTGCTGACTGATCTTTGTGCTCACATAAATGGAGAGAGCAGGAGCTTGTGTATTTGCTCTATGATGTTATTGATATTATTGACAATGAGCTGTTCCCTGTACATAAGTCTGCTTGCCTCCTTACAGAAGTTATAGCTACTGATGCCAATTTTTAGTTATCTATTAAAAGACATCTGTCTCTCACCCAGGGGACCTTTGACATTGGTTAAAACTGCAGCCTATACACACATGAGAACAGCTCCAGAGCATGAAAGACACGGCACTCATCATGTGGTCCAATAGGCTGTGGATTCTCATACCAATATGCATTTGTTCTAGCCAGACCCTGCCTGAGTATGATAACACCAGCAGAAGCCCAGACAAAGACAAGGGTTAAAAAGCAGGCAGAAGCAGAGAAGAGATTGTGGAGAAGGCAAGAGAAAACAAGGGACAGCAGAAAGAAAAAAAGAAGACAGAATATATTCATGTGTACCTCCCTCATGTACAGACCACAAAGCTCCTTGCCAAGAAACAGTCACCCCCATTTTGCCTGCCAGGAGACTCAGCATCCAAGGGGGAACAACTTGTTCAGAGCTGCTCCCCAGGCAGGAGGCAGAGCTGCCAGACACACTATGATCTCCTGTGTCCCAGCAGCCCAGCCACCACAATGAGGAAATCCTCAGCTTTTGCCACCCACAGCTGGGATGCACTTCCAAGGAGTATGGCTCTGCCAGAGATACCAGCCCTGGTCCCAAAAGCCCACACTGTGAAAAACAGGACCTGTGGTATGGCACAGAAGAAAGGCATCATGTAATGGTGCTAGGAGGAAAGTAGGTCCTGTGCTCAAGAAATCAGGGAAAGTAGTCCAAGTCCAACATTCTTGACTGTGTGTAATGGTACCAGGGAGGCTGGGGGACACCTTCTGAATATGGCAGGTGGTAGGGAGTGAGAGAAGCTCCTCTCTCACTCTTTGTCCTGCCCTGTGCTGCTTTGGCTACAGCTCTCTGAAATACAAAGGGTAATTTTCCATAACTTCTGGAGCAGCAGGGAATTTCCGCAGGACTGACAGAAGTCTTGTCTTGAGATAATATTTTAAAAGGGTAAAGGAGATGACCCAGGTAATTGTAGGCCTGTCAAGCTGACATCCATCCCAGGTAAAATAATGGAGCAGCTAATAGGGGAAATATAATTCATGCCCATCAGCAGGGGTTTATGGAAAACAGACACTGTCAAATGAACTTAATATCTTTCTTTGCTGTGATTACAAGTTTACTTGATGAAGTCAGTGGTGTTGATGGAAAAAAAAAATATTAAGATTTTCAACTTGGTACCGCACACTAGCTGGATCCAAATCCTAGAACAATACAAAGCCAACAGAGTATGTAGTAAATTAATTTATGTGACTGATGACTCTGAAAGTATGATGGAAACCAGAAAGCTGTCTTCATGGCAGTTGTCTTATGGTTTGGGTCCCATAAGATGAGGTGGGTGGTATTTTACTTTCATACCTGTGAGCTACTAAAATTTGTAACTAAAACCTGTTGTACTAAGATTGGAAGGCCACAAAATTGAGGAGACGTCACTGATACAAACAACTTTGTAATTTCTTGGTGATCTTGGAGAAACAGTTATGGTAGAACTATATGTGTTTCAGTTCAGTCCTGTGTGAAGTAAGCATATCTAAGAACAGAAAAGGTAGGTGATACCTACAGGACAGGGAACAGACAGGAATGCCTCCAAAAATGGGTTGTGAACCCCAATTAGTCATGCACAAACATCCGGTGTAATACTGTCAACAGAAGGTCTGGTAAAGCACCCGATCGAGGCCACCTCTGAGGCCAGAAAAGAGATAATTTCACCTTTTCTTTGAAACTGTTGCAACCACACCAGGAACCCAGACTTCTCAGTTCAAGAAATGGTTTGGTGAGGTGGATATGCTCCGAGAAGATGCAGGACAATATTCCCAGGATTTGCAAACCCACCTTTCTAAGCATGGCTCCAAGAGCCAAACTGCTCAGTTTACCAGGGCGAAGGCTGTCAGGGTGATCTGACCATCATCTTTTGGCATCCAACAGAGAGGAAAACATCAATAGCAAAAGTACCACTGATTTTGGTGGGGTAGCTACTCGCTAACCGACACCTGCTCTGGAGCTGGTCCTTGATGAATAACTCTACTCCCAGTATTTATCCCCTGCACTTGTAAGTAAGGCACGTTACTTGTCCACTTGTCAGGACACTGCAACAACTGAGACAACAGCTGAAAAGCACTGCCTCAGTGCCAGCTCACTGTATAGACCCATACTTTCTGTTATTGAGTCTGCTCAGCACTGAGCAGACTGCAAAGTCTCTCTTTTACCCCAAATGGCTTCCTTTGCCTCAGAGGCACCAGGAAAGGCTCAATATAGCCAGAGAGGTTCTCTCAAAACCTTCCTGCTGGAAATACCAACATGCACTGCCAAAGTGCACACCCTGTACTGTGGTTTAAGCCATGATACCAAGTTGAGCTAGTACAGATGGCTGTGCACTATTAATTGATTGCTAACAGTAATAAATGGCTCCATGGTGTGGACTTGTAGTCTTATAAATAAAGTCCTTGGCATTTGTATTGACAGTAGGCAGCACGTGGAAATGTTCTTGAGAGAGGTGAGCTCCCAGCCCCTGTGGAATGCAAGCTGCCACCCTGAATCTTGGCCAAGAAACTATTTATTTTGTATTTCAATTAGGAAAAAAAACTCATCAGATCCTTTGGGGAAAAAAAGAAATTAAAAATAAGGCTGACCTCTAAGCCCACTCTGGAGTCTAAATTTTCTTATTTGCTTAACATTTCCCAGGTCCAGAAATAGAAAGGGTGGGTGACTAATAGACTTAAGATCTCTGAGGTGAAATGACACTACCGAAGGAAGAATATGCATTAGCTGGAATCAGCACAGCCAGAAAAAAAAGGAGAAATCCACTTAGAGCTGCTTCTCCTGTAAGATAAGCCCCAGGTTCACAAAGTGAGATGCCTCCTCCCTGCTGCAGCAGTGAATTAAGTTTGTCATTTGTTATTGTGTCTTGCCAGCACGCAAAATAGCAGCCCTGGGCTGTAATCTCCACTCATCTGAGTCTGCACAGTAATTGCTGGCAGCCATGGAAACCAAACTTCCCACAGTCATTTATAAACTTGACCCTCCTTGCTTCCTTATTGCTGTATTCAGCCAAGCCCTTGATGGGGATAAGCGAAGAGAGAGGAAATCGTAAACTGCGAGAAAATCCAAACGTTTGGCGGCGGAGCACAGAGACCTGGCCGAGAGCCCATTGTGGGAGTAGGAGCCTTTCCAATGTCACTGCTGGCTCTACAGCAGGCTCCTGGTGAAGAAGGTGGAGCAGTGCCATCTGCTGCGATAAGCTCCAGTTAATGACTAATGGGCCTTCATCTTCATCACGTGGGATGTGAGGATGTCTCCTCCCCTCCAAATCCCACCACTGGCTTCCCAGGGAGCCTTGGCCATGCCACATGACTTGCCTTCTGCCTGAGACATCCCAGCTGTAAACTGGGGATAGCCTATTTCACAGGATCATGATGAAGGTGAAATGATGAAAGAGTCTCAGTAGAGCAAAGATTTGGACCATAGAAGGCCAAAGAACTAATGCTGCTGTTTTCCTCAACGGTACA
Source organism: Lanius collurio (assembly GCA_020086605.1). NCBI lineage: Eukaryota > Metazoa > Chordata > Aves > Passeriformes > Laniidae > Lanius > Lanius collurio. The sequence goes on from JACBWW010000005.1 coordinate 5,227,088, forward strand.
AAAAAGATTCTAAAAATGTTTCCAGCCCAGCTGAAGACAGAGGACCTTGCCTAGCTGACATCCTGCCAGAAAACTTGATCAACCACCAAATGCTCACCCCATGCACAGTCTTTGGAGGGTTGAAGCCAGGTGAGACCTCTGGCATCATTGTTAATTACGCAACTTTGTGGCCATCTGAAAACCTGATCATCTTATAATTGCTGTGAAATATCGACTGCAGCAACAAAAAACAAAGAAAATATTGAGTAGAGTTTTGAAAGTGGCTAGATTTTATCTAGTTTAATTATTCAGGGATCCTCAACTGTCACACTTCAGGAACATCAATGACTGAATACTGACAGGCATTTCAACACTGAAAAACGTCATTGACCTTTGGGACAATCAGATTACACTACCTGACAAATAGCTACATCTCATTCCTACAATCCGCTTGTAAGGGTTTCTTTTCTTTCCCCAGTACTTCTTCTATGTCAATATTATTTGATCTAAAGCCTAGTCCAAAAGGATGACTTTTTCTTCTTAACATGCCACACCAGGTTATGATATCCTGTCAAAACATGTTAAGCCAGGCTCAGTTAAAAAGTGACACATCTATAATAGCTCTGGCATTCAAAGACAGTCTTTTCTGGCATGGTGAATTAGGAAATATACCAATTCATTTAATGTTTTTTTTTTTCCTTTGGGAAGAAGGAAACTAATTAAGATATGCTAAGCTTGGTCATTTTTTCTCTAAAAGACAGACCTCTGTAATTATTTGGACCTCATTTAAAAGGAAAAGAATATGCTTTGGTGTAATTATTTACCCACAAGCTTTGAGCTAGCTATGAAGTTTGGCTCTAGAGGTTAAATTTTCTCCTGTTCAGATTTTTTTTGAGCCAAGGTTCTCAGATTGAGCCTGATGCAAAGTGTTACACCTCTGAGAAGGATTTAGTCTTTCCTTCCTCTTTAAGTACTGATGCAACTTGTTTCTCCTGGTCATAGAGAAGAACAGCAGCTGCACAACACTCCCTTTTCTTTTCCCAGATCCTTGTAGCTATTTCATCTTTATCTTCACACAGTGTCCTTATTTAAATTTCCCGTCCCTCTCCATTGTTAAAAAGCCTACATGAAGCTTGTAGGAGATTTGCACCTCTGTGCTGTACATCACAGACTGGAAATGTTGCAAGAGAGGAGTTCAAGCAGCAGAATTTGCTGTGCCCAGTTGCATCCAGTCAAATTTGGCCTATTAAAACCACTTGAATATCAACTTTAACCATCTATGTTTTCCTCTGTAGCTAGCAGTTGCTTACTAAACTTAGTCATAAGAAATGGTGCACAGAGGCATCTGGAAAAAGTATCATGTGATCATGATAATCAATATAAGTGCAACATAATGAACAGGCATGAAAGGTTGGGTTTAATCATGGAGAGAAATCTATTTTATATTTTCAGCATCCAGGGTGTTTGCCTTAACATGCTGAGTGTATCTTTGGCATGATTTATTTTAAAAAGAGGCAAAGATCTAATTAGGCAAGTCCACTACTCCTAGTTCTCTGGGTAGGTTAGAGTCTGCACGTTAGTTAACCTGCTCTGAAGCTGCACACATGCAAGTGAAACACATGCACCAGAAGCGCTTTCATAGCTGGAAGTCTTCTGGGAGGCTAATGGCACAGCATGTGAGCAAGGTCATCAGGTCAAGAAACGTACTAACAGCACCCTTCTCACAGGTTCCAGACCCACCCAAAGCCATCCTGCCCAGAGTGAGGTCCTGTCTGCCCCTGGAATCAGCTCCGCTTCACGTTATCACCAACTCCTTATCTGCAGCACTGCCTGCAGCCTGGGTAGGGATCACCCCCTGGGATTTGCCCTAACAAATTTACCAGGGCTTCAAGTGCAACATTGAACAAAACAGAATAAAACTACAGCTTTCTCAGCACCCATTTAATTCAGTTGCTGTGATTTCTGTGTATTGACTTGACCTAAATTATTTAACAAGTGATGTTTATTAGAACGTGCAGCACATACACTTGCCCTGTTCTTATGCTTCTCCAGGCATTTGTCTATGGCAGAAGTTTTGGGGGGAAGGGGAGGGAGGAAGGGGAAGAAAGCTGCTGCTTTTTGTTTGGGGTTGGTTTTTACAGGCTGAAAAATTCTCTGGTGACTACAAAAGATATTTTCTGCATGGGGTGGAAAATACCCACTGAAATGTCCCATTTACTGCAGGGTGTGGGACCTAGGTGGACAAGTTTGACCCACTCTTCTCCCCTTCCCAGCCAGGCCCATGAAGGTGCTGTTCTTCTGCTGGCTTTGCCAGTTCACAATGTTGTGGGGACTGACCAGCTGCACTGGTGCTCTGTGGCACACAGGCTGGATGCAGCTGGAGGGGCCTGCTTGGACTGAAAAGCAGCAATATCTTCTACAGACAAGAGGAGAGGAGCTGAGGGTCAGCATCAGTGTCGTAGGGTCTCAGACCTGATGATCTGGAAGAACACTGTCAGCCTCACAGCATCAGGCACATGCCCTCACAATCACAGGCAGCAATTAAAAGATATGAACTCCTGAAATTTGCTCCCAAAACTCTTCTAGTGATACTTCTACACATCCCAAACCACCAATGCCTTCCCCCAGAATCTAGCTATGGCAGGTCCTTGTACACTTGGCATAGCATAGCGTTTGTTAGCTTTACTCTCCTTGGAGGATTTGATACTTTACAGCCAGTCTTTACTCTGTCAGCTGCTCTACCCAAAAGCAGTGCCTGGGATTTGACTTTTAAAAGCTGTTTCTGGGGGTACACAGCACTCTGGTGGCAATGCTTCCATGAGGTTTTGCACATGTGTTGCTTCTGAAGTCCATCTGTTCTGCTCAGAGAAGCTGGGCTCCACTGCTGTTCACCCCAAAGGATCAAGGGAAATGAAGGAAGATGGAAAGACTCGTCTGGACCCATTCCTCAGCAGGAGGTAGGAAAGATGCAAGTGGGAAACTGCTAGGTCTGCCTCCTTCAAAATCTGACTGCACATAGCAAATTGGGCAGGCAGAGCATGGATTTTTGCATTCTGTAGGACAACCAGGATTAACAGCCCTGGTGATAGCCAAACACAAAATTATAAAAATTGGGGATGGAAGGGCTCAAACAACATCTTGTCCACCCCATTTCTCCAAGGCTGTTCCATCATCTGCTGTTTACCTAGTCAGCTCTTAAAAGCCTCCCACGATGGAGATGTCACTACCTTTCTAGGCAACTTTCTCCACTGCTTTTTCTGCCGTTGCTGTCCAGAAGTGTTGTTCTCCCCCAAACCTAAATCTATCTTTCTACAATGTAACACTATTATACCTTACCCTCACCAAAACAGGAAAGGAAAAAAAAAAGTATTCTGTTCTCCTTACTGTGGTTTTTGTGTTTTTAGAAATGATTGTCATCTCTGTCTTCAGACATCTCTTCTCTCAGTTAAGCCTAGATCTCTCACTCTTTCCCCCCAACGTGTTTTCCACAATCTATGCTCTCTATATGTATGTCACCAGTTGGCTCAGAACTCTTGAAGTGTGGCGATAACATGCCAAGAGGACCCAGAAGTCTTCCATCTGGTGGTGTTCTACTTTGAACCATAAAATATTTTTCAGGGTCACTTTTTCCACAAGGCATTTCAAATCCTGCCTTCTAGATGTGTGTAGAGCCCTTTCCAGCTCAACCTCAGCTGCAGATTTAATAATTCCCTAGCCCATCCGCAAAGCTGTCTTAATGAAAGCATGGTATTATAGGAGACCCAGAGAACCCACTCAATAAATCTTTACAGTCTGACAGCAAATCGTTGAAAACTAATTTCTAGATCTGTTTATCCTTTTTTCCATTGGGCTATTCTCTAGTTTGTGTAGCTCCATGTCTAAAGCAGACTGACATCCTTCTGTTGCCCAGTTTGTACAGCCAAAGCACCAGCAGCATAGTAGCAGAGTTACTCTTTCCAAGGGGATCATGCTAGGAGCAGCTTCCAAAGAGGTGGATTTTCCCCTTGCAGGAACTCCCAGCACATCAATATGACTGTAGAGGGTTGAGCTCCACTTCTGGTAACTGCAGTAAATGAAAGACCAGACTCTGCAGTGTGTTTAGGAAGGGAAAGCTTTCTGGAGCCATTAAGTCACTAACGTCCGTGTACTCAGACCTGAAAGAAAGGTGCTGAATTGATGGATGTACTTGTCATATTTATGGTTTGTAGCAGAGTGATGAATGTGCTTTGTGGTTTATAATGCGATGCTCATTTAACTCTCCTTTTTAAGATCTGGCTGATTTATAGAAGCCAGTGTTACTATTGCGTTTTAGTGGGGTGACAGGGATGATATTATAGCACAGAGGTTTGTCAATTAGTCTTGTATGACAAAGCCAGGCTCCAAATGGCCGCCTCTGATTGGGAAGATTTAACCCTGATGAAAAAGGATTCATTTTAAAGACATCTCTGATGCTGGAGTGACCCACTGATTTATGTCCTTACCCAGCACTTTGTGGAAGTCCTAATTTACGGGGCTAAAGCTCCAGCTGCCTCAGTGAATCAGCTCACAGAGGTGCATTCCAGCACACAGCACATCTCTGGCTGCATCTGACCAGTGCAGCAGACGTCAGGTACCACCGCCCTGCTGTAAAAGAACACCTCAGAGCCATCCTTTCCCTACTTTTCCAATGATGGCTAATGGTTTGGAGTACATTTATTTTTATTACCCATGGAGAAGCACTTGATTTTCTGGAGTCAGGGGTTTAGCATGCACCAGAAAGGGTGGGTGCAAGATCTCCAATCATGTGAGTCAGTGCAGGCATACAGTACTGCTGAGAGCTTTGATTCGTCAGACTTAACACACATCAACGTCCATGTTTTCAACCTCTGCTCTGCCATGGAATCTCTGCTGGCTTTTTTAGCAAGTCTCTTCCTCCATCCACCTCATCTTTCCCCCCCTCTTTAAAACTAATAGAAGTAATTAGCTCACACATGTAATTAGCACTCGAGCAGCACTCTAAAACCACCAGGCACATACGTGCTTTAAGCTTTTTCACCCCAGGAGGGCAAATGTCTATGTGTAACACAAAATCACATCACACTATTTCTGGTAGGATGTTCCATATTCATTTAGATCAAAATGCTTTGCAAGGCTACTGGAAATGCACTTAATTATCAAGCCAAATATAGCAAAACATCTGAGGTGGATGCAAGAAATTTAGAAAAGTGAAAATGTGTGCAGACAGAGAAGCCAAGATCACTCATTTAAATCAGGTGACACACCTAGTTCTTTTTCATTTCCCATCTTGGACCCTGTGAATTTTGTTTACTCCTGCAGAGTTTTACAACAGCTGCCCCTTGGGAGTCCATTGTACACTGAATTTTGTCCCTGGGATGGAGACATTTTAAGCAGCCAGATGGTGTGAGAAAAAAAAAGTTGTGTGCACAGGGGCCCAGTGCTGAACAGGTGCATGGAGGTCAGGATGAGAAGTGGGGACAGCTTCATTTTGGGGGGGGAGGAACAGACCTAGCCAGAGATGCTGTCAGAGATGGGGTGGAGAGGTGTCTGCTGACAGCCGTTCCAGTGGCAGAGTTGATACAGGGCTGGTTACATCAAGATGTGGTTGGGTTTGGGGAGAAGCCTCCTCTGTTGGCTCAAACAAAACCAAACCCTCATGACCTAGGATGCTTTTGAAGGATGCTGAGAGCACCTCAGCTCCAGCGCCTCCTGAGATAGCCCTGGAAAAATGCCTCCCTATCACTGGAAAATGGTAACAGTAAACCCTCTCTTAGCAGTGATGTGGCAGTCAGGCTCTGTCACCAGAAAGGCCACAGACAGCTTATATATTGCTCTGAAGTGGGTCTCCTGCTGGTTAGTTCTCACTGCTATTTTTAGGCTGAGGCACTTTATGTCTTCAGCTTTCCCCCCAGTTTTTTTTCACCATCAAATGACCGTGAACTCTCTCACAGTTGACAGAAATTTGTATCCTTCAGCAGTAATAGATCCATCAGGACTAGGCTGAGGTAACTGAATGCAGAAATGCATATTTGAGATGCTGCTCATTTTAATAAACTACACTGCATGAGTGGAATAGATATTGAATTTAACATATACTGGCATGAAATAATTCTTACTAAGTGGTGTCTGGAGTCAGTTTTCAATCTAATTTCCCCTTTGTATTTTTTTTTTTTCGTAAATAGATTTTATAAAGATCAACAAATTAATTTGTTTGGCATGTAGCAGGTTTTCCTTATGATGAAGAGAACAAGTATGGTTAAGCATCCACCTGTACACTTAAGGGACCGAGATTGTTTGTTGGCCCTGATAAGCTGAAACTCATCTGAATGCATCTCATCAGAGAAAAAAATTGAATTTTTCAGAGGTTCAGCAGACTTTTGGAAAGCTAAGGCTTGTGTCAAGGTTAATTAGGAGATAACTTTGGAATGGCACCAAGATAGCTGGCCCAACATGGAAGACAGAGCCATCAGGCTGGCCCTCACCCAGCCCTGTGAGGCTCTGTGAGACTGGATGCAGCCATGCAGCCAGAGAGGCTCCTTCCCATGCCCTGGGGTGAGCTGGTGGGAGGGATGGCTTTGCTAAGATTAAAGGCAGCTCTCCACAAGGAACCCCTCTCTATACTTCTGTGTTTGTCCCCACTTGGTCCTTCAAAATGGGGCTCAGACTGGAAAGTAAGAGCTCCACACAGACATGGTTTCTTTCTCCAGACATCATTACATTATTATTACTACTACTACTACTATTATTATTATTATCATCATCATTATCATTTTGCCATAAATTGTACAGGTACAAAGCCAAGAGGAACATCATCATTATCCAGTCTGCCTGACTGAGATGGGCAGTGGGAACAGAGGTGGTGTTCATCCTCACCTCCAGCCTTCAGAGAGGAAGCCTGTGCACAGATGGACAGGTTTGGTGGACATTTCCTATTAGAACAAACAAGGGCAGGACAATATAATATATCACAGTCGTTAAAAAGAGAAAGATGTCGATTTCCCTAAAGTCTTTACTACAGGACTTCAGCTCAAAGTAGCTGGCACCTTGTGCCACATGACCATCGTCTGTCATCTGTCATTTCCCCCCTTCACTGGAGCCAACCTGTCTGAGCAAACTCCTCTTTCTGGCCGCTGCTTTCCCAGTGAGGTCTGAGCCAGCCTTTTGCTCCATGACAACAGGATGAATCCAGCCCAGCCTCTCAGCAGCCAGAGCTCTTTCCATCTGATGGGTGGTTTGTCTCAGCTCGGCTCCATGCTGGGGAAAACAAGCACATCGCACCACTGGGCTCCCCAGCTTTTGGCAGAACACCAAAGATGGCACAGCATGTGGAGCACCCCCTCAACCCCTGCAGATGTACCTCTACATCCAGACCACTGCAGGGATGCATCACCCCACTCACCTCCATGCAGGGGGACAAGAAGTCTCCAGCTCTGCCCACCAGCAGATACCTCAAGCTGACTCTTCCTTTGAAGAATATGGACACACTAGGCTTAATCCACACTGCAAGGGACTTACAGCACACCTAACCTTTCAGTCAAGGCATAGCCTTGACAGGTCAGAGCAGGCTCAAGCAAAAAAAGGACTCTGCACTGCTCCAAACTCCTGCAGCCCCAAGGCAGCCACATAGCCGTGGTGAGCAGCAGAGACCAGGCTGCAGGCACGTTAGCAAACAACCACTGTACAGACTGTTTATTGTCCACTTGATGCCAGTCCTTGTCAGCATCAATATCCCAGTTTCTCTTGCGACAAACAAAGGTTAAGTGAGTCCAATTACTCTAGTAAGATAATATCAATAATGCTACTAATTACAGCAATTACCTTATGGATCATTAGTTAGTGATTATGACTTTGTCAAGTGCTTTGGCAATTTTATGCAAGAATCACTCACAGTCTGTCATGGAAAAGAAATATCTTCTTGGCATTGCTAGGCCCCTCTCTGTATAAATGATCCTAAAAGTTTGTGTGAAGTCTGCCAGAAGATTCTTAGGAAAAGAGATGTCTGTCCAGCATTTGCAGATCCACAANTGGAGGTGGTTGAAAGCTCTCTCTTGTCCTGTAAATTCTCCTTTTCCTGTAGCTCTGCTGTCAGAGCAGTGGTGACCAGAGACAGGATGTTCCAGAAGATGAGCACTGGGAACCCTTCTGTGACCCCTTCTTCAGCCACAAACAAAGTGGTCTGCATCACACTGTGGATTTTTGCTCATTCAACAGCTTTTCCAGGGCTTTTCCCAAGACCCTCTCCACATGATCATATTTCACATTTTCAGCCCCTTGCTTAAGTGAGTATGAAAAACACTGAAACACAATTTTAATTAAAAATAAAAAATAAATTGAATTTAAAGACAGGAAAGAGATCATTATAGTCCACTAATGTCACTCATGCACATGACAGACCTTAAATTTCACCCTACACTTCTTGCACCAATATGCAGTAGAATTAAAATGCCTGTTCTAGAAAAGGTCATTGTCTGGAGGACAATAAGCTTCCTTGACTCATCATCTCATTGTCAAACTAAAGGACTCAAGCATTTTGAAGGTCTTCTGAAGGTCTGGAAACCTTATGAAGCTCAGGCAAACAGCTGGAAGTGAGATTCATTCATAGACAATCCAGGGGTGCCAGAATATCCCTTGAACTTGTAAGCATCTTGTCTTGCCACTTTGCTGGCCATTAAGATGCAATACAAGCAATCTTGACAGAAGCAAGACTGCTTCTGTCAGGGTGAGAGCAAACCAATGCAGTAGGTGGGAAAACCAGATCCTCAGACATGTTGAATATACCACAGTGAAAACTGAGAAGACAAGGACTTGACCTCATTTCTCACTGCATAACCCCTCAGACTTAGGAAGATGGCTCAGGCAAGGCTGAAAGCAATATTCAGTACGTAATCATGTGAAATATTTAACACAGAAAGCAGATGCTTAATAAGATTTTAAATTACTCATTAGAGGAAACCTTAAGCAAGAGACAATATACACCAGCACATTAAACAGGACAGCATCATAGTTTTTTCTATTCCCTTTTTAATGTACAAGCAGGCAACTGAAGAGAAAAAATCCCTTAAACTATTGTAATAATGCAGATCCTGTCCACATCATTGGGATACCAGCTGGAAAAAGACAGATAATTCACCTCCATTTTCATTTGGCAAGATGAGAAGATCAGATGAATTGCGATAGTTTGCAGCTTTGGGTCACAAGAGTAAAATCTGCACTGTTTGTTCTCCATGGTCGGCATTGATTTACCCTCACTTGAACTGAGAGGTTATTTAAGCAGTAATTTCAGCTTCCTGCAACACAGAAGCAATAAATGGATTCTCTCGTGCATTTGAGACATTTTTACTAAGCACATTCATGGGGAGACAACGGTTGATGATCCTCCACAGGCAACTCAAATAATAATTATGATAACAAAATGTAACAGGAAAAGCACACCTGCCACTTGTTTCTCTCTGACACACTCATAAGTATCCACCTTTCTCCTCTTTTTTCTTAGAGCTTCAGGAAGAGAGGTGGCAGGGTGGGGAGAAGGGAGTGAGATGCCAGCAGCAAGGCTGTTTGGGGCATTCCTGGTGACTGAGGTAGCTTGTCATTCATCAGCATGTGTTGAGCAGCTTCATGGCAATAGGAAGTGATATTGTACAAAAGCATTGGGAGTTCAGTTTTCCTCATGGGAACATTTGGCCTGTCTTGAAGACCCTGCATTGCTTGGTTGTGCTTTAAACGAACCAAGAAGCCCATTCCAGACTTGATTTTGTCACAGTTTTTCCCTGCCTACAAGGGCACAGAAGGGACCATAGCCTAGTTCTTTATGTCAGTGTGCTCAAGTCCATGACAGGTGGCTGGAGACCACTGTTATCCCATGTTTTGCTCTGTGGTTTGTGCAACCTGATTTTTGCCAGTCCCACTAGCCAAGGTACAAGAGGGCTCATTTGCCTGGTCTGTGAGAGTGCACCAAGGAGACATCAGCACCAACAATTCCCATCCAAGCAGTAATGGCATGATTTAGGGGTGGGTTTGGTAGTGTTACGTTAATAGTTAGACTCATTGACCTTAAGGGTCTTTTCCAACCTAAATGTGTCCAAGGCACAAGGAGCAGTCCTTATGCAGGCAGGTACAGCCCCTTGCTAACTGGGCTGCACCATCTCTGTGACCTTAACCCCTGGAAATGCGCCTGGAGATGGATACAGGGATCTCAATTAAATGCTGCCTCTAAGAGAAGAAAGCAGACTCTCTTCACTGCTGCTCCCTGTATGCACACCCCATTTCCACATTCAGGCACAAAACAAGTGTCTCTGCACTGCACAAGCGTAGGATCCCCTTCCACCTACTCCCTCTAGTGCAAAAATTATGCCTTTCACCAGGAAAGTCAAAATGTGCTTCATGTGGCTGATACAGGGCTGTGAAAATTCACAAAGCTGCCACTCCATCCCCAACACCGGGAGTGTACACCACACAGCTAAAAGAGAAGGTGCAGCTGACTGGTTCCTGCTTCCTCGGTGCCTCCATTCCAGAGCAAAGCATCCCTTGCTCATACTCTGCTAGAATTAGTTCCCTGGCTGAATAAAACACTACAGGCTGTACTTTTGGCACTGCTCACCAGCACTAAAAACAATTTTGAAAAAGAGAAAACAAAAAGGAAGAACATATCTGTCAGTTCTTGGCACTAACCAGTGAAAATTCTTTCACTTCAGTGGCACCAAATGAACATAAAGGTAATTGAAATGCAATGGCTAGTAAGCTGACCTCCTCTAACAGTATAGTCTCTGTGACAATTTAAGAATTATTTGGATTTTTCTCAGAGGGTTTTCATATGTATTATTACATTTGCATATAGGTCCCCTGTAATATGCCAAGCCAAGAGCCCTAAAGATTGCTGTCCTGTCTTTTTAAACAAAAGAGATTCAATCCAGGGAACAGATGCTGCCCTCTTAGGGAGCCTCATCCTGTCCATCAGAGATGCAACTACTCTAGATTGTACCAGCACTGGTACAGGCACTAGAGTAATCCAAACAAAGACATTTATCCCCACGTCTGTACCTCTGACCTTTAATCAGGAGCCACCAGCCTATGGTTCTTGAGTCAAGACTCAAACAATTCAAGTGCAGCTCAAATGTAGAATCTGTCCTGTGACAGAGGCCTGCCAGTGCAGGAGCTGCAGGTAATCCAAATCCCCTTGTTGTGATGGGAAAGGGATTAAACCACCGTAGTCCCATCCTCATGTCTGAGGCAGAGCAGCCTGTGTAGCAAAGGAGTGCAGAGAAGGCTCTCAGCTGGAAGCAAGAAGTAGGACACAGTGATTATGTGGAAGATTATGATTAGATTTATTGCTAGTACAGCATCTAAATATTCCCAATGCAGTATCTAAAGAATGGCTTTATCATCTATTACAATGGATTACAGTATAATCAGGTCACGGTCCCTCCTATTGAGTCAAAAGCTTCAGTGAGACCCCCCTGCTGTCTAAGCTTCTCAGAGAAATCTAGGTGCAGCTAGGTCCACTTAGTGTCAGATTTTGTCAACTGTTTAAAGGGTTATAAGCAGATTTGACTAGAAATGTACATATTTACAGGCTTTGGCCTTGCAGAATTACCAATTACAGAACAACAAAGCACCTGTCCAACTATTTCAGGATTTTATCTCTGTATTTGACCAAATATTAGTGCTTTTTAATAATCAGTCCAAAATTGAGTGTTCCCTGCCTCTGGACAGGATGGATCCTGTAGTCTGCAACTTTGGGAGACCAGTTTACCCAGTTGTCCCAGTCTCCAGCAGTATTTTATGCTCTTCTGTAGGCCAGTGTGCACCGAAGTCAAATGAAAACATCTCAGCTTCCCCACCACTAGAATGCATTAATTATGCAAACAACCAGACAGTTCCTCCTGCAATACCCACATGGTCCTCTTATCTTAGGACAAAACACATTGCCCATCAGAGAAAGGTATGTATAAGGGGGAGAACAAATTTGAAGACCTAGCTAGCTTGTCTTGCAGTCACAGGCCCCTCTCACCACGGCGAAACAGGATTTCTGGCCAGGCTTTGTCAATCCCTGCCTGCAAACATCTCCCAATAACTCTTCCAGGCTTGGTTCCAGGAAGCATGTGCTGTCTGCCAACCCTTGGCTGTAGAAAGCTGTTGACATGGTTTTGTAGGGTCAGGAAAGCTGGACACATCTATAACATAGGTAGTATTACATGATCTGAAGTATTTGTAAAGAACAAAGTCCTTGGGAGGCAAGGAGCTGCCCAAGCAGTAGTCCTGCCTAGCTCTTGGCCACAGTGTCCAGTCTGTCCTACATGAGATGCAAGTGTTTCTTCCCACAACTAAAGAGTTAACAAAGCACTGACCTCAAACACAGAGACTTGTGCATCACAGAGGATTTCTGTGACTGTCTGTGTAGCCCAACCTGTGATGAGGAGCAGAGCTGACCTCACCCATGTCACTGGTTCCTCTCCTTCACACACATCTGGATGTGGCCTTTGGGGATACAACCCAGGGCAGCTCATTAGTTCACAGCAAGCCAGCCTGGGTCATCTCTGCTCAGAGCTGGGTAGAGTATGAATGCTGTGTGTAAAATGAGGGAACAAGGACCCAAGGGCTGACAAAATTGACTACCAATGCCAGTGGCCTCTTTTCATAAAAACTTGGTCACCTCCAGTCTTCTCTGAATCCAAGTCAGTCTTGGTTTTCATTCTTAATTCCTCAGAACCAACTTACCTCTCAGTGAGTCTGGTTTTGAGATTTCTCACTCTGCAGACTGAAAACAGGCTTGTTGAGACATTTAGATGGGGAGGGCTGAGAGCATCTCTATCTGTAATTCAGGTGCAGAACAGAGGGTGCAACCACAGGGCACAGCAGAGCATGCTGATTATTCTGTCGGGGCAACTTAAGAAAGAAAATTTCAAGCCCTTACTTCTGATCATGAAACGCCTGCAAACACATCAAGACTTTTGCACCTGCACTCATTATTCAGAATTATTTGATGAGTGTTATGTGCAAACCTGTTTAATTGCACGTGGATCATCTACAAATCATTTGATGTGACCTTCATTCAGGAGTTCAACATTCACATGCTCCCAAGGGACCTGTCAACCACACAGTTCTTTTTTTGCCTTGATTTCTTAGGCTGAAAAAGGGGAACCATCCCCTGGAAGAAGGACCAGGAAAAAAGACCAGCAGGACATTTTGCTTTTCTGTGAGATAAAATATGAATTCAGACAGTGAAGGCAGGGTTCAAATTTGGAAATATTTTTGTCCTTTTCTGTCTAAAGGATCAAGAAAGGCATAAGCCTGATCAATGGACTGTTTGGAAAACTTCACCTCACATTTTCTCTTCATGGTCTCAAAAAGTACTCACATTTGCCTACATGAGGGTGATCCTGTTTGCAGTGGAATATCTTTCCCCCTGACTTTCACATCTGATAATTGCTTTAACACTGTGAGACTGGCTAGAGCTATTAAATAGCCTGTAGTGTTATGCAGTCCTCTTTGTAATACAGGTCCCACCAATGCACCCGTTCTCCTCCTCTCTATTTGCCTGTTTTAATTTTGCTCTCTTTCTCCTGAAGCCAAAAAGGGAGGAAAGGGGAAAGAACCAGTGACAGACACCACTGATATTGCTTGATAAAAGGAGCTCCTACACCACAGTGATGGGTGAGAGGAACCCAGGAAAAATCAAATTTGACTGGCAGCCTCAGTGCTGGATCTCTTGCCTGAGGTATTGGCATTATTGTGCTTAAGGTCTTCTCTCTAACACAATAATATTTCATATACCTGCCAAGCACACTGATTTGAATGTATTCATCTCCCAGTTTCTGTCACCACCTATCATGGTTCATCACAGCCACTGTTGCATTATTAATAATCTTTCCTCTGTGTATATGTGTATGTTTGTAGCCCAGATGGAAAAGAGCTCCACCTGATCAACGGCAATCTCAGCGGAGGGCACCTTCTGGGGACTTGGAAAAAATTCACAAGAAGTCTGCTCTTCTATGTCAGTTTGAGAAACAGTCCATCACTAGTTAAAGCATCTTCTCCAGCTGGCCATGCAGGATACAGGTGAGGGATGAAGTGACAGTGAAGAGAACAAGGATTTACTTATTTTAATGGAACTAATCAGGAAGCTGTCCTGATAAGATCAGAATGCAAAGAGTGTGCAGGTGAAGGGGGACTTTATACCAAAACTCTGCAGGAAACCACGAAGATAACAGCTCTGCCTGGCCAAAAGTGTCACTGGGAGGGCATCATGCAATATTTTAGTAAGCTGGCAGCATTGTCAATAGGATGACATTATCTTATTTTAACTGGTGAAGTGGGACTGGTACGGTCCCTGTTTTTAAATGCATCCTGTGTCTGGTGGCCCAGCAGAGCAATGAAGAACCTCAGCTATTAGTCATGGCTCCTGTTGGAAAGAAAAAAAGAAAATCATTGTCATTAAAAGGGCCAAGGGGCAATAACATGTAATTCCTACTTCAGAAAATTCTGGGAAAGGGCATTGAGAGATGTGTTTCTCTTAGCATTGGAAATGTCTGATGGCTTTCCAGGACACAGAGATGTGAGCACTGATATTTCCAGGGAAACATCCACTAATAAATGCTAATAAATCCTAATCTGTGTTTTGCCAGAGGGCAGATCTCTTTCAAACAAACACATATGTTCCATCACCATCTTCCCTTGAAAACAGAATGGCAAATAAAACTGTATCCCAGGCCCCAAAGTTAACTACCAGGCCATTATTTCCTCTGTGTGAGCCATCTATGGCACTTTAGAAGGCTCCAATTTTACCTGTAGGGCCGAGGTGGTGAAATGGAGAGTCCTTCATCCTTGGCAGAATCACCCTGGGACTCATGTCAGAGCAGATTTGCAGCTTTATCTGTCCTTTGTTCCCTAGTAGATTGAGTTTCATGGCCAATGAATAATGAAACCATCTCTTTCCAAAGTACAAAACATGGTGGTTGGTACCTTCCTTAAGAAAAGACAAGGCCAAATGGGTGTGAGAGTTTAATCTGTCTGTCAGCTCTGAACCCAGATCCCAGTTACTCTGGAGAGTATTCAGGAGCCCTGGCCTTGGCATATATTTATTTCTTTGGCAGAAGGCTCACCTTGTCAGTCTGACAATAGTGTTTGATTCTCACAAGTGCTTCTCAAAGCAGCATGTACATCATTAACAACCTCCCCATGCATGCCTTGCAGTGCTTCCCACCCTGAAGTGACTCTTCCACCCTGCCGGACTCCTAGGCTGCAGAATTGCTGTTACCCAGCATCTGCAGCCTCCTGCAGCATGAGGCTGGCAGGGGTGGAACTGAGACACGAGGTGCACTAATTAATGGCTTACAGCAACTGAGAAGGTGAACCTTTGTTACGATCCCATCCTGGAAATGAAAGAAGCTGAGTTGAGGCTCATGTTCCCTTCAAGTGCTTCCAGAGGGAGGCAGAAACCCCTCATAAAAGAGCATTGCACAAGGGTAAGCATGTTTAAGCTCACTGCAGCTACCTGCAGTGCTCTGACAAAGACATGTCCATCCTGCCTCAGGAGCAGGATTTTTCAGGTTTTGCCCCAAAGCATGTGACCCAATACCAGCCCTTTTTGCCTTTTCTCAGGTACCCACAAATGCTGTAAAGGGCTGTGAAATTAGTTCAGCCTCTTCAAAATCCAGTCACAGCCTTTGTGTCCATGACCTCAGGGAGAGGGACAACATTGCTAAAGCAATGCAGCATTTAAAAAAAAAATATTATCAGCTCTAAAGCTTCTGCCCTTTAATTTCAGTGAATGACCCCTTGTTCCCATGTCGCAGGACAGAGTTTAAAGGAAAAAAAAAGGAAAGAAAGGAAGGAGCAATCAATTTCACTTTCCATCTTTAATCATTGTGAATGTCTCAGACAAGACTCCCTCCAACTAGTCATCATTTCTGGCTAAAGAGTCCCTGCAATCTCTCATCATCTGTAAATTCAATGACACTTCTATCTTCACTGACCTTCTCTGGACCTTGCAATATCTCCTACATTTTTCTTCACCTGACAAACAACGATTTCTGACCCCCCATCAGCTTGATCCTTCCTGTTGTCCTCTAAAAGGGAGCCTGTTGCATTATTTGGCCAGTCCCTGACTATTGCTTGCTTTCTGCTTATTTAAAAGTAGATACTGCAGTCCCTGTTTTCAAAGGAAAGTGCTTTATTTTAGGCAGACTGTCAGTGCAAGAAGAAGTTGATGAAATCTTTACACAAACCTCTGAAGAAAGCTTTCAAAATGAGTTATCCCCTCATTTCTACTCCTAACACACACAGAGCTGGATATTGCTGTTGACAAGCCTGGAGAGAAAAACAGAAGCGGTTTTCATTGCTGTGGGATCAACTTGCTTTGGAAGTTGCTCATAGTTTAGCTCTTTGGGGCTTTTTTGCCCTTAAAATAAGCTGTAGTTTTGGAGTGGGGCTCAAGATGGGTCATGGAAAACATGTATCTGTTGCTAGCAGAAACTGTGAGTGCACTGGTCTGTGTACTCTCACACCTCTTTGTCCCTTTCTATAAAACCGTCAGTGATGCTGTTGACCAGCTCTGCAAGAACACTGATGGCTGCTAATGAAGAGCTCTGGGAAAGAGATGGCTGTTATCCTGTATCAGTAACTTCCCTTAGTTTTGGACTGACCTGTTTGGGCATACAGAAGGTCTCCTCCTCCAGAACATTCCATCTCCCCATCCTCATGGGACATGAAAGCAAGGACATGTTCTCCCCTATCCCTACCCACTGCTATCCTACAGCCCTAAACATTGCCCAGGACACTGGCTTGCCTGAGAAGAACCCATGAACCTTTGTGAGCCCAGATTTCTCCTTCTTCTCCCCAGGCTTCTTTGGTCAGCAGCAAAACACTCCACATTGAAAACCCTGGAAGTGTCAGTGATGGCTGTGAGGAAACAAAACAAAACAAACTGATGCCATTCACACATCACATCCTGCAGCTCTCTGCAAACTTCTTCAGTGCTGCAACACTATGTGAGTTCTTTATTTCAAAATTTGCTGCAGAGCCCTGGCAGCCAGGCACTTATATTTTTTCCATGAAACCTGAGATGCTGAAAAGCAGCTAGAGGCATATGCCAATCCTTCTCTTTCATCTCCTCGCTAAGGCTTCCTGCTTCCCACTATACTATTGCACTCATGCTCAAACTACCGCAGCTTAACTGGTTTCTGCTGTCAGCTCTCCAGAGGACAGGATAACGCAGGGATGAGATGAGAAGAGAAAGTTTCTTTTCTGTGCTTGGTTTCTTTTCCACTTGGAAAAGTGGCTGAAGTGATGATTATCAAGCATGTGCTAGGAATGGCTAGAAATCCTGGAAATCCTGTGCTATACGCTTTTCATGCTGTGAATCACTGACCTTGAGTAGAAAAAAATGTGCTATTGAGCCACATTACAATGGAGTACATGCAACGTGGGCACCTCTGCTGATACTTGTCTGTCTTCGTTTTACTATTTATATCTGTAATCGTCCTGAAGAGAGAAATTAATTACAGCCTGTCTCCTTATCCAGAGATTTTGTTCATATTACAAACCCCTGAAAGCGCAACTCAAGCAGTTTCTGATTACCAGTGAAAGCCTCAAACTGGAATACAAGCTTCTTAATTAATCTCTCCCTCTTTCCCTCTTTTCAAATAATTATTTCATGATCTTTATGGGAAAAAAAAAAGGAGAAGAAGAAGAAAGTATGAGCTAGAGATTGAGAGCAGAAAACAATTTTCTTCCATAGAGAAGATAATTGCAAGGGAGAAGCTGGAGGTAGATTCTGGCTGAAGATTTCAGGCATCATATGTGGCATTTCTCCTTCTCTAGAACAGTGATGGAAGCTGGACAATAAAAACTGAGCATCCCATTTGCACAGTCCTTCATATCCCCAAGGCACTCAGGGTCCTCTGCTTGCTGAAAAAATCAGATATTTTCTATAAAATGGGATTCAAACAATTATGCTTTGTGCAGATGAGTTAACGCACATGTGTCTGTCTGTTCAGTTGTCTGCCTTTCTTTTCCTCACTCCCCTGAGCTCACTGGGCAATTTTAGCTGATTTTAACTGGAATGACAGGCATAAATGAAAGGTTCCATTGAAAAAAAGGAGGATGTCTGGAAAGAGGACATAGTCCCCATGTCCTAAATTATGGAAAATTTGCAGGCTGAACTCACAGCTTATTAGACTCAAGACAGTCCACATGGACAGGAAACCTTTTAAATGCCCCAATCACAGAAAAAGTTTCAGCTAGAGTGACTTGACCCAGGTCTCATTAGTTCCACTCATCAATTATTCACTTCTTTCCTCCTTTCCTCTTGTGCCTCTTACAGACTCATAGCAGGTTTTCAGTACCTTTTGGGCCATCAGCAGTCTCCTCTCTAGGCACTGAATCCCCTCCCTCTTTTTGATTCTTAACAGTGAATAAGGATGGGGAAGAAAAGCATTTCCACCTCTGCTCCTCCAACATCCACTCGTCCCTCTGGATGATTAGGCAGAACAGAGGCTGTTTTCCCTGCATCTTTTGTAATTATATAAAAAGAAGAAACTATCCTTTGCTCTCACCTTCCTCTAAGATGCCCTTGAGTGAAAGAATAACTATTTTTCTTTATGACAATTGCTTCCCAAGTGACTTCCCTCTTACTACGTTACTACTAATCTGCTAATCTACAGCCACTCACAAGAATGAGACCTTCTCAGGGCCCAAGGACAGTGATGGAGGTCCTCAAAGGCCATTTATGGATTGCACAGCCAGCATGGGGGCCGAGGATCATCACTACCAAAACTCAAGCACATGCAGCTGGGGATGCTGGCAAAGGCAACAATCCCACCTGACCATCAAGCCTGTGGATGAGAGGTATCACAGCAAGGGCAGGGACTCCCTGTGTCAGAGCAATGCCAACAGCCTGGGGAACCTGCTTAAGGCTGTTGGGGTGGCTAAGTAGGTTAGCTTAAGCTGTATCACTGTCTCTTGCAGGGGGGCTCACCATTTGGCTGCCTGCTTTGGAAGGGAAGCCTGTGATGGAGTGCCTCCTAAGGGGTTCCCGTACAAAGCCCTGCTCAGCTCTCAGATAAGCAGCTTGTATCTGAAGGCAGTATTTATGTCTGAGTTAATTCCTCTCCCTTAGAGGTTTTGGAGGGATTTGAACAGTTTATTCTCAGAAAAAGCAAGGGAGAGTCTCTCCCCATGGTGATACCTGTGGGAACTCTGAAAGAGGCTGGGTGCTTCCTGTCATGCACCTGTCTGATCTCCAAGCCAGAGAAAGCTGCACAGATACAGCTAAGAAAAATGCATCCTCTGATTTTGGAAAGGGAAGTCAAGCTCACTGTTAATTAAAGCAGGAAGCATAATTGTTTCTGTTAAGATAGTGTAGATAGGACCCCACATGAGATCTTGTTCTTGCTGTAGAGTGGATTAGGAAGAAAACAAACAAGCATGTTGGGAAAAGCAAAGATTGCTCATTATCAGCATTTCCTAGAAGACTGTCAGAGCAGATCATGAGGCCCACAGGCATGTCAGAAGAAACCAGATGCATAAATACCATAAGTCATTTCCTTAGGTAGTGGAAAACTCACTGGATGTGCACTTCTTACCTTGCTTTCCCACAGAAACAAAGCTAATAAAAAAATCCAATAAAACTATCAGGTTCTAGTTCTTCTCCGTTCTCATGAGCGGTTCCTGAAGAGGCTGACTGTGAGACCAGCCAGGCTGGACAAAGAGGGTCAGAGACTTTTACATCCCAGCAAGCCAATAAGCAAAAGCTATCTGAGTGATGAATACTGGAATAGCACAGCCGAAAAAAAGCATCCAAGAGTGAGTTCAGCCCTCACAGAGATTAGAGGATCTATAAGGGACACCTCAGGATACCTCAGCCCTAGGACTTTGAGGTGGAACTTATCACCCCAAAAAAGCTCAAAAAGGACACTGTGCTGTGTTGGTGTTTGTAGCTCACAGTGCCTTTCCTCCTGCCAGGTCACTTCTGTCCCCTGACTCCTGGAGAAACCCTGTCTGAGAACAGGGCCTAAATCTCAGCATGTGTGTTCATCTGTGCCCTCCAGCTGAAACAAGAGGCAAAACTCCACAAAAAGAGGAGAAAGAAAGGAGAAGAGGAAGGGTAGGAGTCAGCTATCTAGGAGAGCTAAAGAAGACCCAAAAGCGCCAGTCGGTAACTACTGCAAAGGGATGAGCATTTCACGGCAGTGAAAATGCGCTCAGCTTTTCTGACAGATGTTTCTGACAGATGTGTTCAATACCCCACGTCCCACTTCATTTGGCTTCCCTCTCATCTGTTAGCCAGGGATGTTGATTCATGCACACAGAAGCAGATGTGCACCCTTTGGTGTCTGACGGTGCTTTTTATCCTTCCCCAGGAGTCTAAGACTGAACAGACCTTTGGGAACAGTCACCAAAAGGAGGCCATACCACAGCTGATCTACGAGATGCCTTACGTTGAAACACAACTCAACTTAAATGATGCTGTGTAGGGGTTTGACAGGCCCCGGTCTTGTTTGGATAAAGACAGCTGCAACATCTCCAGATACGGGGTCTGACAAACTCCCTGCCCTGACAGGGAGGCCTGGAGATAAGGAGGTAGCACTATCTCCCTCCAGGCCCCTCCTGGGGAAACAAAGAGCCCTTTTTGTTAGAAAAGATAGATCTAAGATCCTCTAGGAAACTGTATGTAAAATACCCTAATACCCATTGGTTTCTTACCCTTGTACGCCCACCTCTGTACCCCATAAAAGAGACCCCTCTGCCCCGAGTCGACGGAGGATTTCGTCTCTGGTCACCCCTTCGTGGAAGGTGGAAGAATAAAGCTGCTTCTGCGGAACCACCAGAAGAGTCTCCTCCTCTCTCTCTATCCGGGCCTGGCCAAAGGGGGTTTCTGCCTTGCAGAGCCAAGCTGAAATCACTGCACTAAGAGCTGACAGCCTGCTGAGCCAGGCATCCTCTGCAGGCAACCCCGGCCGAAGGCTGAGAGAAGCCACGACCCCCTGGGAGACGGTTCCTCACGGGATCACCTCTCTGGGTTCGCTACGGCTTCTTGGGTCTGAGCTTCTGACCCCATCCAGCCCGGGCCAGGAGAAACCCCCGACCGAAATAACAACTTTAATGCTGGGCAGAGAAGGTAAAGCTGGCTTCTATAAGAATCAAATACTGAGGTGAATGCTCCAGCAGCAATGTTATCAGGTGAGAAAACAAGGGCTGCCCAAACATAGTGGAAAACTTGAGATTAAATATTTCATGTATCACTTATCCTCTTTGAGTTGACATAGAAGAACTATCTTTCTTCTCTGAACCCATCTCGAGCTGAGAAAGAGAAGGTGAATTACATCTTCCTTGAATAGATCCATCCTTCCATGGCAATGTGCACTTGCAGGCTAAGAAATCCAGCCTTATCCTGGGTCACATCAAGAGCAGCATGGGCAGCAGGGCAAGGGAAGGGATTCTGCCTCTCTGCTCCACTCTAGTGAGACCCCACCTGAAGTGTTGCATCCAGCCCTGGGGCATCCAATGTAAGAAGGAACATGGACCTGTTGGAGCAAGTCCAGAGGAGGGCCAAGATGATCAGAGGGATGGGGCATTTCTTCTATGAAGGCAGGCTGAGAGACTTGGGGTTGTTCAACCTGGAGAAGAGAAGGCTCTGGGGTGACCTTATTGCACCTGTCCGTACTTAAAGTGGGCTACAAGAGAGCTGAAGAGGGACTTTTTACAGGGGCATGTAGTGATAGTGTTATAAATGAAACTGCCAATTAAATCGAATTAACAAATTGCATGAGCCAAATTATTAATATAAAAAACAAACAGAATTTATTTTATTATCAAATTGACAATTTTGAATAGCCACTATAAAACGGCAGGGCCAAGCCTAGGTTCTTGACTCTGGGTGACACATACACAGCCCTGAACACCAGCAGTTTGGGTAGGCAGTGCACACCTTCGAGGTTTCTGAGTCCGGTTTTTATACTGTTTTTCTTGCCTCTGGCTAGAAAATCCTTTGTCTTTTTCATATTCATCTTGTCTTCTATGGTCCTCTGGTCCAGAGATCAGGGGTCTGTTCAGATGTTGATGTTTCCAGGAACTCTCTTTATGTCTTTGGTTGATATTTCCAGGAACTCTTCTTGTGTCTTTAGTGAGGGGCCTGTTCAGATGTTGATATTTCCAGGAATCCCCTTGTGTAATTAAAATGAAGAGTCTTAGGTAAGAGATCTGTTCATCAGCATGGTCCAGGGAGGAACAGATCATATCTGTTGCTCCTTTCAGATGGAAAAAGGATTTTCCAAGGGCAGAGTGGATTTGGAATAGATTGATGTGCCAGATGGATATCTGGTTTCCTGATGATGGGTGCTTGATAGCTTCTCCTGCTAAGGTCTGCCTGTGCTTCAGATGCAAATGTTATCACCCAGAAGGGTAACCCGTGACTCTGGCTGGGCTACCAGGGAACATGCCAAGGCACATTCCAAACATAACATCTTTGGATACATGTACAGTCTAATATCCTTTATACTTAAAATCAATCCTGATATAATTTTAATTTCTTATGAATTTTGACTCATTTATAACAATAGGACAAGGGGAAATGGCTTTAAATTGAAAGAGAGTACAAACAGATTAGATACTAGGAATAAATTACTGTGAGGGTGGTGAGACGCTGGAACAAGGTGTCCAGATAAATTGTGGATGCTCCGTCCCTGAAGGTGTTCAAGGCCAGGCTGGATGGGGCTTTGAGCAACCTGGTCTAATGGAAGTGTCCCTGCCCATGGCAGGATGGTTGGAACAAGAGGAACTTTATGGTCCCTTCTAACACAAACCACTATGATTCTATGACCTTTTTTCAAGCACTATGATCTGACCAGGACTAGAACAATGGAATAAACAGAGAGACACACAATGAGTTTTTAGAGCCTACTTTTCAGAGCAGGATGGCACTTGAAGCCAAACCTTGGAGTTCTGCAGACCTGACAGTGCAGCTATTTGAATGCAATGTGTGATGTTTTTAACCTGCAGTGTGGCTGCGTAGTGTGGTATATGTTGCATTTGAATGCATTACATTGCACTTCTAACTGACTCTTAACTTCTTTCTCATGTGTGGTCAAATATGATTTTTAAATGTTTACCATCAAAAATGTTGTCATGAGCAATTCTATATATTAAGTAAGTTCGGCTGAAATGGACACAAGTCATTATGCAAGCTTTTAAAGTTCAAACCTTTTTTTAATCATGTTTTCTAGGAAGCTCTTGCTTTCACATCAATAATAAACTGTTAAGCTGAGGCCCTTAAGGAGCAGCAATCAGGCTTGAAATCATAGGCAATGTTTCTTTTTGTGTTGGTACATCCTGTACAATGAGAAGATTTCAACTTGACACGTGTTGCCTTGCACTACAGCACTCACTACTTCAGTGTCACTCCTCACCCTCTGTCTAGTTCCCTGTTCCAACAACCATCCTGGCATCCTCTTCCATATGGCACCATGTCTTAGACCTGTCACCTTTTTCCACACACTGTGACTTTTCCCTTCCTTCCCACAGTGCTGCTGCACATGCCACTGTTGTCTGCATGACTGTGTGAATTTGGAAAGACTGTAAGAGGTGCTGACGTACGTGAAACTTCAGAAAATGTGTCTGTGCTCTTTTAACCCCATTAGGAGGTTTTCAATGATGTGCAAGATGGCAGATCCTCAAAGTTATTAAACCTCTGACACCTACTGTGGTATTTAAGCAGCTGAAAACCAATAAGGACCAGAAGCATTATCCTTTTGCACTCTTATAAATCTTTTTGTATGCTTACTCATGATGTGGGCTTCCAGACTGTCTTAGACTCTCACCTTTTATAAATCAATTCCCTGCTGGTTTGCAGAACTTAAGACCTGAGTCAATGAATCAACAGCTTGTTTTTCTCAACCTAAAATTTCAGTTAGAATGAGGAGCCTACACAGACCCCTGCCAGAGTATTTTGTAAAGCTTTGAAACATTAAATCAAAAGCCCTTCTAAATTCAGCACTTCTCTTGTCTCCTCTTTTGCCTTTGAGCGGAGCAGGCAAATAATACAGCAGAGTCCTGCAGCAGGAAGAGTTTGTGGCTGGCAGCTGGGTATGCCTCCACTGGCCACAAATTAAGGGGTCCAGGGTGTGAAGCAGAGAGAACAAGTTTGACTTTTGAACAGAGTCCAGCTTTGTTTTATCAACAACTATTTGTACAAAGCTCACAACTGAAGCAGCACAGGCATCAATGAAGTAGTTCAACCACTGGTTTGATCCTGAGGCACCGACACAGGCAAAGCAGGAGGTACCAGCCTGAGAGCTTACCTTCAGGACTGGCCTTTCACACCATGAGACAGGACTCATGGGGGATACACTCTGTGTTGCCATGCTGTCAGGAGTCTGTGCAGAGGCTGTTTGTGTGGCCAAGGGACTCTGCCAGTCCTCCCTCAAGCTGCTCCTGCATAGCAGCACAGACCTCAGAAATTTCCACAGCTGTGGGAGGCGAGAATGTGGTGACAACTTGCAGCTGCTCAGGGGAAAGCACGTTGGAGGCCTCCAAATTGTGGGAGACATGGACAGAGCCGGGCTGGGAAACACAGGCTATCATGGGAGTCCTTGCAGTTCTGAAGTGATGTCCTCATGAGGGCAAACACATCTGTTAAGCCTGGAAACACTGGGGATGCCACTGGGAATGCCACTGAGACAGTGCAGTGGGATGTCTATGGTGCTGAATGTGATGGGGGTTTCTTTTTTGCTTATGACAATGTCCTGAGATGTGAGATTCTTCTGGACCAGCACTCTCTGGAGACAGAAAGCTGACATTGCACAAACTCATCACACCTCTCTCCACCCAGAGTCCTTATCAGATGTGCCAGACCTGGCTGTTTCTACATCACACTTCTCCTTTAGTGGGTTGGTCCATGCAGTTCAGTTCTCAGCTACCTCATCCCCGGTTGTATTCAAACCTAGTAGTATTTGCACAGCAGTGACAGCACTTCTAATTTTGCTCCCATATATTTTAATTCTGAGCACAGGTTGCCACAAACTATGGCCAGTCCTAGCCTCTCTTTCCTTTTCCCTGCAAAACCAGGTTATGCTGCAACAGAAAAGCATTCCACCTCAGTTTGGAGATTACCTTTTTGTCATAAAGGGAATAACTGTGGTTGCAAGGCAGCTCCCAAGGCCCCAGTTCAGCAGTTTGTCTCTGATCAGCAAAACATTTAAGCACATGTTTACCTGCTGGCAGATGATTATGTCCCTTAGACTTGCCAGAGCCATGCTTTTCTGTCTCTGGTTTATGCACCCCTAGAGACTCATGAACTACTTCTAAGGGGGCCTGAAAGGTAATTAAGAGGAGCAAGCTTCACACCAAGAGGCTTGTCTGCTACAGAGAAGGTGCAGACTCCTGGTCAGGGAAGGAAGAGACCAAGGACCAATGCTTGAGAGCAGGACAGGTCTGACAGTGTCGGGCCATGGGCTTTAACAAAGGGCTGAGATCCCACCACCTCTAGGTATGTCTTCATGGTGTCTTGCAAACCAATGTTAACTTGCTCTGGAGCCCATCTGATAGGTTGCAACCAGCTCCAGACCCAACATGGAACAGTGGTGGTGAGCACAGGGCTGATTCCGAGCTGAGATGCTGTGATGAGGGATGGGCATAAACAAAAACCTCCAGTTTGGAGCTTGTGTCAGCTGGTTTGGAGCAAAATCAGGACATATATGTGTCTGCCTGAAAAATATCTTACAGATGTTTCCTTAGACTGAAAGCTGTGGAAAGCTTGATGTTTCTTATCTTCTCCACCATCTGGACAGAAATGACATGAGCTGCCCATTCTTTCTGGGACAAGGCTATGTCAGATTCTTTTCTCATAAAGCTGATCATGAATAGGCACCTGATTTCAGCCTCGGGGTATTGTGCCCATTTCTGCTCTTGCTTCATCCTCCCATGCAGCCATAGCAAAATAAAGAAGCCTGCAAGTGGTGAATTACCTGGGCCCATCCAATCTTACAAAGTAAATGTCCCATGTCTGCCCTTTATTGATCCATCTGCAAATGTGCATATGAAAGTAGGTAATTCGTGCTGAGATTTACTAAAAATATATCTAACTCACCTTGTGTTTTAACTGGCCATTCAAATTACTTTCAGAAATCTATTATGTGCATTATCATTTTTATTTTCAGCACAAAGGGGATTTTTTTTTCCCAGCCAGTCAAGTTACTGTCTGCTTTTATACAATAAATTGCTATAAATTAAGTTAGCAGCAGTATAAACAGAGGTAATAGATCCCTGTCTCTGTAGTGGCAGCTGACAGCATTATGGAAATGTAGAATGTCTATTTCTGAGTTTATTCTAATGCTGATGAGTTTGCACTGGTGTTCATCTCACTCATTTCTCATTTTATCACCTCTAATGCAGTGATTTTCCCCCTGCAAGCTTCTCCTTCCTGAGGTTTGATTTAGTCAAGTAAATCCTAAAGGCTATTTTAAAAATGAGCTGTAGAAAAATGCTTAGAGTTGGCATAGTGGGTACCACTTAGGCTTTTGTTTGAATAACAAAACTTTGTATCAAAATAATAAAAGTTGCTGCAATTGAATGCATTCAGTCTAATAAAAATATAATCCATTTTCCCCTTGAAATATGCTCATAATAAAAGAGAGCATGTATTTTTGCTTCACATCCATTTCAAAATTCCAACCCCTGCTGAAGGACAGCATGGAGCAAGTGAAGTAGAAGGGAGAATGCGAAAGTGAAAATTTGTAGCCCAAAATGTGTATTTGGATGTGTAAATACATAAAGTGGTCACCTTTTCTTTTCTACTTATCTTTCCACAACTGTTGGCCATGTAAAGAAGGCCTTAAAAATGCATGGATTAACACCAGATTGGAGAATTCTTTCCACCATCAAATTTTAATAGGAATTTGTGGGAATAAGAATTAAGCCCTTAACCTTGTGAGAGTTTTCAGATGCACCAACCCCCAGCATCAATTAAAAAAAAAAATCAGTAACTTCACAAATTACAGAGGAGGTGACCTTGGAAGAGTCTCTACCCAGAATTATGGGTTTGATGACCGTTAGTTTTGAAATCCCCATCTGCCTTTTTGCAGAGTACAGCAGCACTATTTTGATTTCCTGAGAGTTTAGTGAAGGTGGTCTTGAAATCTGTGACAAGAGCCAAGAGCCATGTCCTTCCCAGTACATTTGAACACAGTTGTCTTGGTCCATTTCCAGACCTAAAACTCTATTGAAAAGAAAATTTTGATGAGAAATAAAAGTTGTGGGGTTTGTTGGTTTTTTGTTTTGTTTTGTTTTTTTTTTTGGGGGGGGGGAAGGAGGATTTGTTAAAAAATTCAAGTCAGAAGAATCACAATAACCTTTCCTTCTTCCCCCTGCCCTAGAGTTCAGTTTGTCATTGAAGCAGCCAGGGAAGGAGCTATTGAACCCACAAAGACCAAATGGTGACCACCAGAGGAAACTTTCTCCTGGTTTTGACACTGACATCTGAAGGGTTCCTGGAGGCTGCTTAAGTTCGGTGAGATTTCTTTGGAAAGCAGGCAAAACAACACTGACACCACCAGCCAGGCCGTGCACCCACTCATCATACTGCTAGACCCTCAGAGTCTAATGGTTGAAGCTGGGGAACTGACTGGAATTATTCCTTTTCACAGGAAATACCTGAATTGGAAAACCTGAGGATTGCTCAAGACCAAAATTACTCTGATTTTTTTTAATTCTCCAGTGTATTTCTCTTCTCTTAGCACTTTGGTTTTAGCATTTTATTGAGCAAAGCCAACTGCAACAGTGGAACAACAACAAATAGTGCCATTAACAAACTTCTGTTAGGCAGTTTCACACCTGAGCCATGGAGTCAACCTCTGTTGGTTCCAGGGACAGCCTCTGCTCTCAGCCAAAGCTAAGTTGGGTACCTTGCATTGCAACAACATAGCCATTAGCATGTGTATACACCAGTGTCTGCAAGCTAAAAATCAGGGCAATTTCAGAGAAAAACAAGAAATCTGAAGAAAAAATAGGGAATCATCCATTAAAACTCAGCCTTTGCGAAGGCACCAAATGGAGAACACAAATCTCTTGCTGAGGAAGAGACAAGTATTTTCTCGGTAGGTATAGCTGCCCTTGCATACTCTGCAAAGCTGGGAACTGGCTACAAGGAGCATCCCGGAGCACAGAGCTGTGACCAGTTTAGGACAAGAGGACACCAAAAAAGACACTGCTGCCATCTAGTGATTTTATAACCATTCGAGCTTAGAAAAGATCCTGTAAATCATGGCAGGTAGCACTAGCTTAGCAGTGCAGAAAAATACAGTCATAAACGGTGAACTTACCTGCGGTAAAGAGAGGAATACAGTGAAAAATTCAGTGCTGGATGTCTTCAGCACATAATGAACATAACGTTGTGTAGATCCACGTTCAGCCCAAAAGATACTGCCGAGACATTATTGCTAGCAATGACCAGAGCAGGAACATTTAAGAAATTATGCACTTGACATTTATGTGATCATTTGTCTCCCACGAGCATTTTTTGACAGGCTCTCAGAATGCAAATTTGACTTCTGTTCTGGAATATGGCAGGGCTCTGCTTTCCAGAATGGAAGAGTACAAATAAAAAATGTATTTGCAACTGTAGTTAATTACACTAAACTTAGCACAGAAATTTCCACCCTTGTTTAAAACTGAGCTCCTATACTCCAAGAAACATGAAAGTGGGGATTTCCACTGCCTCCTTTTGTCATGGCACAAAGCTTCCTTTTACCAGTCATTTCCCTCTCCACTAAGCTCTCCTTTCTCCGTGTTTCACAAAAAATTCTCAGTGATTAGTGGTTATATCTTCTTCTGCACTCTACCATACATGGTGTACATTTCCCATCCCTTCTCCATCTTTCCACTGATGTTTCAATCTTTCTTTATGTAAGAGTTATTGCATGCATAGTCTCATCCCAGTGGTCTGACTAAAACACACTTTTCTCCTGCTTTGGAGTAGATCTAAATTGAACGGAAAACTCCTGCTGAAGACATAGCATCAATTTGCATAATAGCACTGCAATATCCCACACACCATACTTCGTACATTTTGCTTCTCTTTAACCACTAATTTTGTCCAAGCACAGAACTATTCATTTGTTAAATGTGCTGAAAATATGCAAACGCACCTAATAGAAATGGAAGAATGTCTGTTACTTTTCTCCTTGTTAGATCTTAGACACCGTCCTCATCCTCCCACCTATCAGAGCTTGTAATTTACCTGTGCTATTTCCAGGACAAATGTGTCTAAATAGTCCTAAATTTCAGCTCAATAATAGGATTGCTAAATCCAAATATAGAATGATCCAAATAAATATATAGAAGTTTTAGCCCAGCCTCCCTCATTTTACTAGAACACTGCTGTGGGGGTGTTTTGAGCTGTGCTAATTTGCAAATTTCTTGGTAATAATCATCTTTTCTTCAGGTTCCTTCAACTGGAAACTAATGCATTTCAAGAAGGAAAATGAGAAGAAAACAGCAACAACTGAAATAGACTCAGTGGGGGAGGTTTTCAGATTTGCTTTTTATTTGGTCATTTATTTCTTCAGAAAAAGCAAGCAGCTCAACTAAATAAAAAAGAGAACTCCTTGCTTATGAAATCTAGCAGACAAAACAATGCTCTCAAGGGATGTGGTAAAAGCTTCCATTACCTGAGACATTTAACCGTGAATTGAATCTAGGACCGTAAAACATCCCATTCTTTCTGTGCTCCAAGTGCAACACCAATACTCAATAGCCTTCCCTGGCTGGTACTGTTAAGAAAAGAAATGAGTTATGACTGGGATATACACTGATATAATCTCTCTACTTTTCTCTATGTAAGTACACTGTTACATCCTGCATAGAAACAAACAACAGGTTTTGGGTTGTTTCTTTTTTTTTTTTTTTTACGTTCCCCCATTCTGAAATCATAATTAAAACCCATCAAACTCTTCCCTAGGTCTCTCACCTAGATAAATGTGGGGCACACAGACCCGTGTGTCTTATTTGGGACCAGCACTTTTTGGGAGAACAATTTATCCCCCTTGTGTACCAGTGATCAGTACTCAACCCAGGCACATGACAAGGATTTGAAAATCACTGGGAGGCTGGTCAAAATTGCTTCTCAGACTGTCACAGCTTCAGCGTCCCCAGAAAAAGTTGAAAACCCTCAACTTCCATCTGGAGAACAATTGATGAAACAAAAGAGAAATTTCAAAATTATGTTGCATGGCGCAGTGAGCGACGAGCTGAAGGAGCTTCCACTGATTCATTTTGAAGCACCTTAACTTCTTCTGAAGGGTTCTGATGTGCATTACAAAGAAAATGTTCTCATTTCAATTTTATCCCATGTTTGTACTTACACTTCAGACCAATACTGTCTTCACACAAAAAATTTAGGCTCAGCTGTATGACTCCTCTGCCTGCTTGGTGCAAAGCATAGTTAAAATTCATTTTATAGAGGCCTTTCCTCCACCTTTCCCAGCAATAGCTCAGTCACAGCCTTGACTGCAGAATTCCCAATTAGATAGTTCTCTTGTACCACGTTGTGATGCCACCAGAACAAGAGGACACTGTCTCAAGCTGCATCAAGGGAAATACAAGTTGGATATTAGGAAAAGGTTCTTCACAGAAAGAGTGATAAGATACTGGAATGGCCTGCCCAGGGAGGTGGTGGAGTCACTATCCCTAGATGTGTTTAAAAAACAACTGGATGTGGCACTCGGCGCCATGGTTTAGTTGAGCTGTTAGGGCATGGGTTGGACTCGATGATCTTGAAGGTCTCTTCCAACCTAATCATTCTGTTATTCTGTGATTATTTTTAGGTTCTCCTGTAACCCAGAAAAGTGGGCTTGATTTAATTTTATTTCAGATTGTGGCACAGTGAGAGGTGAGGCTTCTTGAAGCAAGTTTGCAAACAAACAATAGTGCAACCACAAGAAACAGTCACTGTATCCCTGACCAGCTATACTTACCCCCAAAGCAAGGACTAACTTCTTTTACATACTTGGGGAAAGAGGGGTTGATGTCTCAGTGCAGCAGTTTTTCTTTCCTTTGAGTGACATACACTCTTTGCAAAATGAGAATGAGTGCAGGTATGATGTCTCCCTATAAATATTTCTGAGCAAAAACAGCAAGAAGAGACAATAATTATATCAGCTAAAATAAGATGTTGGCACAATAACAAATGGATGCAAGCTAACCATGTATACATTTAAGCTGGTAATTAGGACATGGTTCCTTACCACAAAAGAGACTCTGGAACAGTCTCCCAGTGAGCATTGTGGGGGAATGAGACTTGATTACTTTTAAGATAAAGACTAATCAGTTTACAATAGGGATTGAATGACAGTGGGCCTACAATAGCAAAGAACAACACTTGATGCCCCAGATCATGTTGTCCTATCCAGTGACCCTGAAAGCATTGAAAATAACCTGTTATGGAAAACACATAAAATGTCCTGCAACACCACCAGCTTCTCCCAACACACACCACTCTGCAATGCATAACTGTTTGTTATTTCTCACCTATTCATCACATCAGTACATCTCCTTGCCTTTACTGTGACTCCAACCTTGTTGAGTCTGGAGCCCTTTCCACGTCACCTCTTTCCCATATTTTTGCAGCAGCTCCATAGACCATGGCATGCCACAGTCACAAGGCTGGCATTACCCCAGATGGCATCTAAAGAATTTTGCAGGCAGCACTGTCCTGTTGCCAGCCTCTGCAAACTCCACTGCCACTTTCTAGCTGTTCAGGGAACAGTGAATCTCCTGCTCTTCCCAAAAGTTCTGATATCCAGCAATGGCATCTGTAGCCAGAAGCAGAGGCAATATGCAGGCTTGGTCCCCAGAAATAGCCATGATCCATCTATATTATCTGGAGAGAACTATTAGTAATACAGTAATTTCAGCTACCCAGTACAGGACAGATGTCAATGCTATGGGTCTGTCATAAACAGAAAACTGCAGGAATGAAACACCCCAGAGTTACAGGCTTTTTTTTCCTAAAGATGAAGGATTATGCCTCAATGTCTAAAAAAAGAAGAGCAGGTCAGTCTGACCTGTACAGAAGAGGGCTATAATGGAAACAAGGTATGAGAGGAGGAATTTAAACAAATTAACAGATTCAAGGAAAAAAAAGGAAAATGCAAACCAAGAGTACAGAGAGAGCTGAATGCCTGATGTTTCATGGGACCAGAGATGTAAGCCAACACCAGCAAGATCTCCAGGGAGCAGGCATGGAGGGAGACCTCAGTGCTGAAAGCAATGCAATAGGCCTTGCATGGCTCAGTGAAACTGAGATTAAACCAATTCTACCTCCCTGGCAGGTGGTGAGAAGAAAGACAGCAAAATCAGCAAAAAGAGGCAAATTCAATGCTGACTGATTGCCTGCATTTAGCCTTTCCTTTATATGTATCACCCCAATATAGTTCTTTTCCCTACTGTAATTCACTGTACTTTTTCCCTACCAGATGGACACTGACCCCCCATCTCACCTTAGCTCTCTCAGCATGAATACAGAGGGTGCAGCACAAGGAGCAGGGAGAGGTGCATCCCCACTCTGATGGATGCTGTGGCTCCAGGGAACATTCAGGCTTCTGTATTGACATTACAAATGAATGTATACACCTCTGTGGTTTCATTAATGACTGTACTGAAGGATGAAGAGGCATGAAAATGAATGCATCCTGAAAAAAAGCAAAGACAAATGGGAAGTAATTTAACTAAAGCCCCAACACCGAAACAATGCACATAACAAATCTTTTGAAGTTTTGATTCTCTAAGGAAGCAAGTCCTTGTATCCAAAGAGGAGTCACCATCATTGTTTATAAATAAGACTAAGGAAATTATATGGGTGAGGCAATTGGCAAGCAAGTAAGCAAGGTTCCTTACCGCTAAAGTCACTGTGACATCGTGCTCACTTTCTCCACTCTCCTTTTTAAGGGCAGCCTGGTAGCTATTAACACACAAGTCTTGTAATGTGCAGGGAGAAGAGTAACACTGTCTGTGCAAAACAAGCAACAAGACTAACAAGTGCTACAAGAGTACCACCTCTTGGACGGGTGGAGAGCAGAGGTTTTAAACCAGGTCCTATTCCAGTTAATGCCTAATCAACCTGGAATCTAGGGAAAAAATATGAGAAACTGGGACAGGAGTGAAAAGAGATTTATGAGTTGCAAATCTATGACAGGTAAAATTGATAATTGTTCACACAGTTCTGAGTGCTGAATTTAATTCAATACATAACCTGGTTGTAAGCTTGTGCTCATGTTATTATTTATTCTTACATTCATTGCACTTGAGACACCACAGAACTGAGTACTAAGACCCAATGAAACAAAAGAGGGCTACTAAATCTAGAAGCTCGGACTGTTGTTCAGTCTCAAGAAAATAAGCAGACATGGTTGATGGTGGACATAAAGTGGGGAAAACAAGACCAGATTGGGTGGCTTCATGGGCAGTAAGCCCTTAGCACATAACATGTTGGAACCCTGAGTTCTGAGAATTTCAGCCTTTCAGTGCTGACAGACAGTGATCCTCAGAAGCACACTGCATTTGACCTGGGGCCTTGGGAAAGGCTTCCCAGCTTATGTAACAGCATTGAGGTTGTTGCTGTGCAATTAAAGTTATATCACTGGGTGGAATATGTAGAGATGTAGAAAATTTAGTTTATGGGATATATGTAACAATATGGAGGATTTGGGGTGTGGATTAGCTCTTCTTCTTTTCTCCTTCACAAATCTGGGTGTTCTGGTACTGGGTCAAGAAAACGGCAGTGCGGATCACGAATAGTTAGTTACTGGATTATAAGTAAAAACAAATTAGTTGACATTCCATAATTGGGTGATTTGGACCTTAAAAAAACCTTGGAAGTTAGAACTCAGAGCCATTTTCACCTTGTTAACTTGGAGGCACACTCTGTGCAGCTGTATTATAAATAAGATATAATAAACATCTAAGTCCAAAGATAAACTCCTGGTCTCTTGTATTTTAATTCAAATTCTGAGTAAAAGAACTCATGAAACAGAGGCATAGAAGAAAAGAAATGAAAGAGAGAAAATTAGTAATAACTAATCTTGCATTAAGCATAGGGAACTATACGCACATCCTAAAATGCTCTGCACTGCCAAGAGCATTTTACAGAATATGTATCTCACAGCCAAGAGGACACCTGAGGGAACATACCATGTATCCTTTTGCAGTTTGTCTCCCAGGGATGTAGGTAAAAGAATGCAAGGTGCTCTGAGCAAAAGGAATAAGCAATAGTCTCACAACAGACTGAAGACTGACCAACTGAAGCTGCACTTCAGTCTTAAGAGCTATAGGGACTGTCTGATCTTCTGATTCCCTCATGATAACCTCTTATATTCCAGAGTATAAAAAAACAATTCTGTCAAGTGTTAAGGATTTGAAGGGGTTATGACTCTCTTAAATTTACTATCAGCATTATGACATTTTCCCCACCTGACCTGTTTAATCTAGGTGTATATTCTAAAGAGATTCCTGGATTTTCTAGAAAAGAGAAAGGCTAAGTTGTCTGAAAGCACACAATATATGCCAATGTTTTATGCTGGCTGGTTCCCTTTATGAGCTTTGAAGAATGTGAATGATTGAAATGAATTTTTCTGAACATTTCTTCACTAATGAAAAGTGCAGTAGAAGGGACTACATGTTATTGTTGTTACAATTCCTATTATTATTACTATTATGTTTGTTCTGTGGGAGGAAAGAAACTTGGATGGATCTCAACAGGGGAAGTCTGAATGATTAGTGCTTCAGTGGCTTTATGTGCAACTATCCTGCTATATGTTCATTTTTTCAAATTCACCTGCAAATTCAATCTCTCATCCACACACAGACCCTGACACAATCTAATACCTATGAGCCATCCAGCACTAAAAACATTAAACTGCAGGGGAGCTCAAATGCTTTCTCTTTCTAGGGTGCAGAATATTAAACATACCATCCCAACACATTTACTAGCTATCATTACCAAATGCTTGCTATCATCAAATACCAGGCTAATTTAAACTCTCAATTTTCAAAGCAGTCTGAATCCCCATTCCTTTGGGCTGCACATAGTCTCTCACAACCACACTCACAGCTTCTTCTGTCTTGTTCCCATTCTGCCTCTACCTGACCTATAGGCCAGGTGCTCCCAGGAGTTAGCTGATGTTTCTGTTATGTCCATAGATGTTTTTGTACAGCCTGTAATACGAGCAAGAAAAGTGAAGACTATAAAAACACAGGAACTGTGATTTTGTTGTGCTGTGCATTGTCAAATGGGGTATGAATCCATCACTGGGACTCCTAGAAACATCCCCAACAAGCAGAAGTAAAGGAGCAGGTCATGTCAGGATCAGCTCTGGAAAGATCCTGGTCATAAATTTGCAGAGGCACTTGTCCACCTTGGTGATTCCTCCCTGGGTTACGGTTTGGAGGGCAAGGAACGATTTTAGTTTTGCCAGGAGCAGGCACACATGTACATACATGAGAGAACATCTGCACAGGTTTTTTGCTCAGCCTAGAGGCTGGTTAGTTTTTACCCTGATGTGTTACAGCTGCTGCACTTGCAGACAATGATCTATGTGTACAGGCTGTACCCTTGACTTTGGATCAAACTACACTTTCACACAGCGTAACAGGCATAGGCCTCTATTCTCTTCAAATTCCTCTAGGCCCTTACTGCACTGCAAATAATTACTGTCATCATTTTGTTAGGACACCAAAAGCATCAGCAGGACCAGAAGGCGGATCTGTAGGGGCTGTGGAATGGCCTGTCTGTGATAGGCCAGGTTTAACCTCAGGCATGGCTGGGAACGGTAGTTTGCAGACAGCATGTGACTGTGAGCAGCCTGGGCCAAAGAGTCCCGGGGCTATCTGCCAGCATCTAAATAAAAAGACAACTCGTGCATCAGTGGAGATTATGGGAGTTAAGGTAACAGTGAAATGAGGTTTGTTGAACCTCCCAACAGGTCAGAAGAAGGGCTAACCTAGAGGGGAAAAAGGATTCTTTTCTGACTTGGCTGTTTCCTGAGCTTTTTTTTAACCTCTGCCTTGATGTCTTTGCAATAATGAATGAGCCCTTTAGAAGATACTGGGGGCAATTTGCCTTTCTCTTGCCTGACGCCTTTGGACAATCGATCAGAATGGGTGCGAGGGTTGGGTGATGCCTTCACGGGCAGCAGTTCCCAGTGTGCTGTTAAGCCGTGCTTATCTCTGCCTCAACTGGCCCCGAATCCCCACCCGTGCAGTGCATCCACTCAGGTCCTCGGTGATTCACAGTCTCGAGGGGGATGTGTCCATTCACGGGCATGTGACTGATCTCATGGAAGTGCTGGTTCTGTAACTGTTTAATAACAGTTTCACCCTTTCCCATTGACCCACCGCGGCAGGAACAAGCAGCCAAAAATCAACCCGGGCTGCAAGCCCAGCCAGCTCAGTCTCTTACAGAGACGACAAGAGAGGGGAAGCTGTGCCGGGACCGCGCAGCACCCCCGCACACGCGAAGACGAGGCTGCGCCAGGCCTGGGGGCAAGGTGGGTACCCCTGCACTGGTGGTGGTCGGGGTGAGAGCCGGGGCGGGGGTCAGGAGGCCCGCGCGTGTCCCACCCGTGTGTCGCACAGCTCCGAGGGGACACGCCGCTCCCGGGCACCCGCTTCGGCCCATCGATGCGCTCGGCACGCCGGCGCCCCACCCTCTTCCCCCGCCCCGCGGGCGCCGCGTTGGAGGCGCTCGGCGCTCGGCTGGCCGGCGCTAGCGCGGGTCCCTTGTCTCCCTGCCCAAGATGGCGGCTGCGGGCGACGGCGCGGCGGGAAGCGGCGGGGCCGAGTGAGGCGGCCGCGGCCCGTCCCTACCCTGCGGCCGCGGCTCAGCGCCGGCGGGCCTTGTCGCCGCTGGGCGGCCCCGCAGTCGGGGCACGCCTGGGCCTGCTGCAGGGGCGGAGCCGCGGGCTGGCGTGAGGCTGGAGCCCGCTCGGGTGAGAGGACGTGCGGGCGGGAGTGGGGCGGATGAGCCCGCTTTGAACGGAGGCGGCGGCGGGGCCCGGGCGCCGGGGGGTGTCGGGGCGCATGCGCAGGACGGGCGGCCGCGGGTCCGCGCCTGCGGAGGGGCCGCTGCTGGCGTTCGTGCCTTCGGCTGCGCGCGGATTTCCCGGCGGTTCCGTCTGCCCTCAGGGCTATGGCTGAGAGCGCCCGCGGGGCATGGGGCGAGAGAGCCACCCCCTGCGGCCCGTCGGCAGCGGGACCGGGGAGCGGGGTCCGTGCGGAGCCCCGGGACTGCAGAAGAGCAAGGCTGGGCCTTGAACCCGCAGACGTGTGCGCTAAGGAACGTGAAACGTGAAGAGAGAGCTTCCCCGCTAAGCCTGTGCCATCGCTGCTGAAACAGGAATGTGAAGCAGGGGAGCCTAATTGAGGTTTACAGGATGAGGGTACTTAAGGGTATGTTTTGTGTTTGCCGGATTGGAGGTCTGGGATGTGAGCGCCTTTGGGCAGTATCTACCAACCTTTTTACTTGCCAAGTAGATAAGATTTTAAAAGAGACTTAAAAGATATGCATGTAAGTACAAAGAAATCTTATACTCTCCAAATCAACTATTCATGAATTACTGTCTTCAGCTTTGTTTTGCTGAGCAGTATCAGGATTAGGCCCTTACAGTCTTGAGCACAATGCTCTGGTATTTTGTGTCTTCCCACTGAAATCTGTATGACAAGGGAACACCACAAAATGTTGACAAGGTCTGGTTCAAGATCACGAGTACACAAGAGGCAAGATGCTCTTTTTTATTGCAAAGTGCAGTGCTCTCTGAGTGTACATATGCAGTGCTCTTGTGTGTAGGTAGAATCCTTGTGTTTGCTACCAGCAATGTATAATGGTCGGAATACTCACTGGACATTCCACAGTGGCTGTTTTCCCAAAAGCTGAAGAAATGACATGTATTCCTAGGAATTTCAACAGAAACATCTCCTATGTACCCACAAGCTTTATTTAGTTGTGACTTTGTTGTATCACTTAAGTAGCCACAATAGGAAGAATATGTTTGTACATTGTCAGCATCAGCCAGTTGTTTATGAAATTGATTTGCATGGAGAATGTACGAGCACAAGTTCCCTGCTCCCAAAGTATTCCAGTGTAGTGTGGCAAGATTACCGTGTCAGCTAGGATGAGCAAGCTGCATGGTGTTCGTGGCTGGATGTTTACACATGTGCACATAAAACAAACACACAAGGCAGCTGGGGGCGATTGATTTAATCCCATAGGAGCAGAAGGTCGATCTTTTCCTGCTAAGCTGGTCACTGGCTGAGGAGCAAAAGCTGCTTGCTCTCAGAGTGTGTCTGTTCCATAACAGCACTGTCCTGCTGTATGCCCACAGCTGGAGCAGTGACTTGTTCAGAGGAGGCCTGAAACCTGGGGGGGCAGAGGCTGGGTTGCTGCAGGCCTAGCTAAAAGGAGTGCTCTCTTCCTTCCCCTCTCCCAGGCTGGCTTTCAGAATGGCTGCAGTGGTAGCATTGGGAAACACATCAGAAGGATGCACACCTCTAATACAAAATGTGTGGTCCTCTATTTAAAAAAAAAATAATAATTCTTTTGTAATTTAACTCTTTCTGCCTGGTCCCTTCTTTTCCTTCGCTTCGTCTGAGATTCAAGAGTTTGAAATCTCTTTAAACATCCCACTCCTTGCTACAGTGGCTTCTGACAAAAATGGCTGTGACACAGTTTGGGTGCAGTTTTGTGTGTCATAAGAATCAAACTCAGTTGTCTTCTCACCCTCTTTCTATTTTTCTAAATAAATTATTTCTATGATTTAGATATTTTATAAGAAAAAGATGGTATTTTCTGTCTTTAAAATAATACAACATCCATTTTGATTTTAAAAAGCCCCAAATCTGTCAAGCCTGAAGAGTGACCACTCCTTTCCCTCTGTCTTCTATCCTTCTTTGGTTCAGAAAAAGTTTCCCAATTTACATAGTGATTCTTCTTTACAGGAGGGTTTTTTTTCATTCTCTGTCTCTCAGACCTTTTCCTATAGATGGGAACGGGGGAAGGAGCCCAGACGTGGCAACTCATTCACAGGCTCCTGCAGGACCACCATGGCTTATGATGGCACCAAGAAGAAAGAAGGTATGACTGCTTCATAATCTGAGGGGTTTACAATAAATAAATAAAGAAATAAATAAAGAATTAAATAAATAAATGAAAAGGGTGCCCTTTGCAGCCCTTACCTGGCTATGCAGTCAGAGTGGGAAAGGAAACTGATGTGCTGTGGAGCCCTTAAATTTAACCTGGCCAAGTTACTGGAGGATCCCAAACCCTTGACTTCCAGGTGTAAAGTACTGGGATTAGAACTTGAGAGAAATGAGTGGTATTTCATACTATAGACACCCTGATTGGGAACTCTGCCACCGCGGCCCTTCTCCCCGCCAGGTCAGTAGGACAGGGAACGAGGGATACATTTAGTCATGGTAACATTTTTAGGTCCATTTGTCTTTAGGAAGGAATCTCCAACCATTAGAAGTGAAATCTGGAACGATTGTGTTAGAGCACTGAGCCTCATCCCTCTGATCAGACAGTACAGAGTGTTATCTTTCAGGCCTCTGTGCTTACTGTGTTTTGTGCATCACTCTGGGCCTGCGTTCTCTGTTAGCTTATTTTGTGTGTGGTCCACTTGTCTGTCACTCCTTAATGTGGTACTTCATTTCTTCCTTTTTTCCCATGTCACGTAAATCACAGAATTCCTAGAGAGTCACCGAAGTGTTGACGACGGGTTGGCATCTGGCAGGATACAGCGAGAGAAAAAGCGCTCGTACAAGGATCTTCTGCAAGAAGAAGATGAGATAGCAACTCAGGTAGAAACCCTCAGAGAAAAGGTTCAAGGTGTGAGGATATGCATAAAGGTAGTAATGGAATGGGATGGAATGGGTTTCTTGTACTTTTTTTAAATTATTTTTACTTAGAAATGCATGTAGAAGACAGCAAGAGCAGCTGATAATGTCCTGTGTTGTCCAGTAATTTTCCTGGGGAAAAGGAGGGGATCAATCCTTGGTTCTGATTTTTCTGGCCTCAGAAAATAAGCTAGTAGGAATGTTGTCCTAGTCTTAATGTGGAACCTTGCAAATCATAAGATGCCTGTATGTGAATAACTTCTTACACACATTAAAAAAATATTAGCACTCATGGTTGTATAAATAGCCAGCAAAGGATGGATAGAATGTTAACTGATACTCTGTTGTCTTCCTGGTTCTGCAGACAGCCTCAAACCATAGCTCCTGAGAGGAATGAACTTGCCCTATTTACATCTTTGGGGCCTTAACTTTTGAAATCACATAGTGGGAACTTAAGTTTCTTCAAAACTTTCCTCTCTGAGCTAAAATTTCTGCTGTTAGCTCAGAGGTGGCTATCTAGTTACCTGGGTTTTTTTAATCTGGAAAGCAAGTTCTAGTATAAAATTAAAATCAAAGTCTTCTACCACACAGTTGGAATTCTTTAGAGGAGCTTCAGTTTCAGACCCATAAATTGATAAGACACAGATAATAATTAGGTGACGTGGCATATTAAAGACATATTTTTCACCCATAACTATAGTTGTCGCCTTTTTGTACCTCCTGTGATTTCTTTTTCAGCATGAACTGCTCACCTTTTTTTTCAGGGCTTGACAGTCTATGCATCTTGAGTTATTTCTTAGCTTTCTTAAGAAGTAGATGTCTGTCTTTTATCAGCTGATCTCCAAGTGATGGCTTTCACTGCCCATATCTCAACACCTTCCAAATGTGCTTTTTCAAGTTTTCTTTTATGTTGCTCCTCTCACTTGGGGAGCCTCCTAATAGAGATCTTTCAGTTTCCTTGGATCCCTGTTTTGCTGCAGTGCCTACAGAAAGCTCGATGTCTGTTAGGTGTCTGTTGTGCTGAAACCCATACTGACTAATACCATTTTTTATATTCTCACACCTATCTGTAACATGTGTTTTGTCTTTCTTTATATGTACACTGTGCTCTTGGGGACGGAGTAGGTTTCCTTTTAGCACCTAGAATGATGATCCTGGTTCATACCCACAGTTCCTTGATGTTACAGTAGTATCAAGATACCTCCTACTAATTTTTATCTATATTAATAGTCCATGTGACTCTCATTTTATTTCCCTCCTTTTTTGTCAGCAACTT
Organism: Lanius collurio; assembly: GCA_020086605.1. Taxonomy (NCBI): domain Eukaryota; kingdom Metazoa; phylum Chordata; class Aves; order Passeriformes; family Laniidae; genus Lanius; species Lanius collurio. Next base: position 5,268,213 of record JACBWW010000005.1, read on the forward strand.
TTTTCTTCTTATTCCAGGACAGTGAGTTTTTTCCAGGGACAGAACCTCACAAAAAGAAGAGAAAGCACTCCTCTGATGAGTTCTGCTACAGAGGTAAGGTAGTATAACGTTCTCTGAATTTATAAGAATAGAATGTCTGATGTTGAAAAATAAATGCGTTTCTGTTCAGTTATTCTCACAATTAATAAGTTGGCCAGAAAATGACATTTTGGTTCATAAAAGCTTAACACTTTTAGGATTTTTTTTTGGCCCAATAGAAGGAGAAAGCCAAGCTGAAATATCATCTTTCATCAAAATCTGTCTACAGAATGAAAAAGCTCATATTTTCTACTCATTAGTCTCACCTTGGCTAAAAATGGCATGAAAACTTTGCGCTTGAGATATAATTTCAGTAAGATGTATTTTCATCAAAATATGTTATTTCACAGTAGGATGGAGTTTGGCAAAACTTCAAGAACTTTTCTACTGTCTTGGCCTTCCTTAAATTATTTGACCAGCTCAGGTGTTACTGCTTCTGAATTGTATCAGTAAGGCTGTGCTGAGCTGTCTGTGGTTCTGTTTAAGCCGGGATGTAAATCTGTCACCTGTAAGGCTCACAGGATTCTCACTTACTTTCTTTGCTGTCTTTAGGGGAAACATCTCAATGTACATTTCTCTTGGTCTTTTTCAGGTGTCTCGCCATTGGATCTACCATCAAAGAAGAAGAAAAAAGCAGCTTCTAGCCCATCCTCAGCTGATACAACCATGGATTTACTCAAGGCTATCACCTCACCTTTGGCCACAAGCTCAAAGTCTTCAAAGAGGACCTCTGAAAAGTCATCTCATTCTTCCTCTGGCCATTCTGAGAGCAGAAAGGAGCATCCCAAGAAGAAGCTGAGTGGGAGCAGTGGGGACCACTCAGTGGATGACAGCAGCTCCCACAAATCTAAAAAAATGAAACCTCTTTACGTGAACACGGAGACACTTACTCTTCGTGAACCTGATGGCTTGAAGATGAAGCTCATTCTTTCACCAAAAGAGAAAAGTAGTGCAGCAGATGATGATTCTTTATCCTACTCTTCAGCACCAGCAGCTGCAAAGAAGTCTTCAAAGAAATCAGCTCGAGATGAGCAAGGCTCATTCCTACTGGGGCACGATCTGCAGAGCTTCCTGAAGTCATCCCGAAAGAAGCACAAACCGCCTCCAGACTCACATCCACCTTCTGAGAGTTTTGGTGCTGACACCTCCCTTCATTCAGAGGGCCAAGCAAGTGAGTATGAGGTTTCGGGTATGGAGGCACCACCAGAATCTGGTTCTTCTTCTGGTGGAGAGTTGGAGGCTGGAGAGCTGGTGATAGATGACTCCTACCGGGAAATCAAGAAAAAGAAGAAGTCAAAAAAAAGTAAGAAAAAAAAGGACAAGGAGAAACACAGAGAGAAGAAGCACTCCAAGTCTAAAAAGAGTTCTGGGCACTCTCCAGTGGCAGTAGCAGAAGTAAGAGTGTCACCACCACCTCCCAGTACCCCCTATGTTCTTCCTCCACCTCCACCTGCTGTTTTTCACTCAGATGGTCAAAGTGAGAAGAAGAGGAAAAAGGAAGACAAGGAGAAGGACAAGTCTGAGAAATGGGAAAGGGAAAGAGAAAAAGAAAAGGAAAGAGAAAAAGAAAAAGAAAAGGAAAGAGAGAAGGAAAAGGAAAGAGAGAAGGAGAAGGAAAGAGAAAAAGAAAAGGAAAAAGAAAGAGAAAAGGAAAGAGAGAAGGAAAAGGAAAGAGAAAAAGAAAGAGAAAAAGAAAAGGAAAGAGAAAAGGAAAGAGAAAGAGACAAAGTAAGGAAAAATTGGAGGGAAAATAGAAATTGGGTGATGGGTAATAGTGAATTAGCACTCCATTACAAAGGCATGTTAAATTGAAACAAAGGATAACTGATATCAATTATCAATGGTTTAACTGAAGCATATTTGAAAAAATGTGTCAGACACTGTGATTTCTATTTGTAGCGAAAGGAATATATGTTGTTCTGGCTTTGTGGCACAGACCGTCTTTAGCTAGTAGAGGACCTCTAGGAAAGTTATGCTTAATTTTGCTTGGTACAGGTCATGTATCAAGCACATCTTCATCTTTTTCTAATATGACTGACTCTAGCTAGTCCCAGGCAGACTTCTGGACTAGTGATCAAAGTTCCTGTAAAAAAGAATCAAGCTGTTACCTGAAAATTGAAGATATTTACCCATTTACTTCTGTACTGAAATGAAATTCTAATTCTTATATAGACTGCCATGTTCCTAGTTTTGTCCTGTACTTATATATTCAGTTTTCCATGGTTACTGCATAGAGATATGAGTAGCAGAAATGGTAGCTAGCATATGCACACGTTTACAAATGAAGTAACTGTAGCTATGTGAGTAAATGGGGGAAAGCAGCTTGTACATGTTCAGATAGAGAAATAATGCTTTGTATGAGGAAATGGGAAGACAGAGCTCAAATCTGTTCAGCCAGTGTCCTATTCTATTTGAGAATTTTTCCCTGATCATAGCTCAGCAATTGCAATACCTTTGCTGTCAGTGTACTACACGGGCTCTTTTCCTGTCAAATGGAAGTACTTTGTAAGGATTCAAGAAATGGAACAAAACATTATCATGAGGACTAAATTGTTTTGACAGATCTATAATAGGTACTGTGAATAGTATAACAGATACGGGGTTTCATTATTTTAAGTTTTAAAACTGAGATACATTAACAAAGGTCTCCGTCGATCCTGAATTTAGAATAGGAGCTTGTTGAGTTTTGCAAGATAAGCCTTGTACTAAGAGTGGTTCTGGCTGATTCCTGTGTTACATAAAGACTGAATTCAGCCAGAAGATGTAAAGGACGGCTTTTTAAGGTTCCTGATCTAACTACCATATCTTTCTTTAAGTCGTCAATAAATGCCAAATTCTTATTAAATTGGAGAAGGTCTCATCGTAATTTAAAATCTTTGTTTCCTTTCTTCTTCTGACTAGCCAAAGAAGAAAAACATGTCTGCTTATCAAGTGTTCTGTAAGGAATATCGTACAAATATTGTGTCTGAGCACCCTGGAATAGGTAAGAGAATAATACAGCCTTCTCTGCTCTTGATTAATCTGACCAGTCAGATTAATTAGAATGTGTTGTTCTGTTTCAGACCAACTTCCTTATTTTGACATAATGCAAAGAATCTACCGATGTTACTTAGAATAAGAGATGGCAAAGGAGACATGAGTGGATTTTAGGGTTGCATTATAGTTTTACTTTAACCAAGCTGTGAATCTAGATAAATTATGATCAAATTTGTTTTAAACATTTTTCTTTTTTCTTTCTGCCAGATTTTGGAGAGCTAAGTAAAAAACTGGCAGAAGTGTGGAAGCAGCTACCTGAGAAGGATAAACTGGTGAGTGTTTGTGTGACATGTTTTTGTAAAATGATTTCTGTGAACTAGGTGTTTAGATCAGAATGTGCTGACAGCATTGCCACAATGCCATAATATATGTTACCTATATCCCTAAAGCATGTAAAGGAGGAAAGTATGGCAATCCTGCCTTTGCAAACATAAAAGCATTCATTTTCTTCTCGTGGTGTTGCTTCACCTCCTAGCTTTGTAACATCATTCTGCCTCCAGGTCCTGGCATCAGGTAACAGAATTACCTAATGTTATGAATCTTTCTTTTCTTACCATGGTAACTACAGATCTGGAAGCAGAAAGCTCAATATCTCCAACACAAGCAGAATAAAGCAGAGGCCACCACTGTGAAGAGAAAGGCATCATCTTCAGATGGTGCACCAAAAATGAAAGGTAATTGTTGCGCTTTATTCACTTTCATCTCTTTTCTTGGACAGGGAAGGTAGTGTTGGCTGTGGAATAAAAAGCAGAGGTCCTTACCTGCTTCACCTCCCTACCTGCTTTCTCACAAAGCATGACATTCAAATCAACTTTTCTATGAGAGCAAGAATGATGTCAGCATTTTTCATTAAGATTTCCTTGTCTAATTCATGGAATGGTATCTGTTTTAGCAGTTTAGGGACTTAGATGTAAAATAGGAAGAGGCAGAAAGGAAGTTCTAGAGGGATTAGCTTGCTGCTAGAGGGAAGTTGGGTTGTTCTTAGTTTAGCACATCTGATACTAGATCTCCCCAACTGCATTCAGCTGAGGTAGATGTTCTAGACGTGAAAAAAACGTTGCGACTACAAAGAGTATGGGACTGGGTCAGCAGAACCATTTAGGCATCTCATGCCTATGAGATTTGAACTTTAGTAACCAAATAGGCTTGCAAGTAAAAGAGTGAAAGCAAGGAATATGGAATTTCAATTTTTTGTGTTTCCAGCTTCTCCAACAGGAGTGATTTCCCCTCACAAAAAATCCCCCACCAGCACCGTGGTGGTGCCTTCCTCACCAGCCAAAGCCCCTGAGACAGATCCTATTGATGTAGCTGCACATTTACAGTTGCTGGGTGAATCTCTGAGCCTCATTGGACACAGACTGCAGGAAACAGAGGTGAGTCTAACCAGCGAAGTCCCAGTGATATCCTGTAATCTACACAATGCATTGAGGGAGATGATTATTTTACTTATTTAAAAGTTTCACCAGTGATTTTCTGTTAGGAAGAGAAACTAGATGCCTGCATTCCCTGTTTCTTTGATGCATTGCTCTTCATTTTCAGTGAAATAAAAAGTCTCAGTAAACAGTGGGCATCAAAAAAAGACAGATGCTTTGCAGCTTTAGGTCCTTAAAAGCAATTTGTAGTTCAGCAAACCCTTCAGTCTTTACTTACTTATGTTCACCTTGGATTTGGTACTTCCTTGCTATTTTGTCAGTCTCCGGGCAGTTGCTGTTACTGTTCTACTTCTTAGAAAACTATCAGCCTTTACCAGATTTTTTGCATGTCCTGTGGTTTTCTGGCAGTATCTATCATTTTGCCAGTGCTTTGGATAGCACTTACCTGGTAACATAATGTCACATGTTAATGGTTTCTTACTGTTAAATGACAGCGACTCCATGAAAGCACATACACACGTGTACACTTTCAGAACTCAGACCAGCCTCTAAGGAGAAAACATATTTGTCTCAAATAATATCACTGAATTTTATGAGTAGCATGATAATCTCACCCCGCTATGCATGCTTATTTTATCAACAGTGAAATAAATGTTCTTGCCTTTTGTTTTTGGTATGACTTATTGAGATCATGAGAGGAACAGCCAGCGTCCAGAAAAGCACACAGACAAATTCCCTTTCCTGAAAGTAGATCAATGACCAAAGCATTTGTTACAGGCTTAGCATTCTTTTAACTTCAAAATTAAAACAACTATTTTCATTAGGACTCACATAGTTAACAAAATAGATGGTACAAAATGACACAGAGAATATATTACCAAATATTTGTGGAATCAGTATTTTATGCAACTGACAACTTTCTGGTGTTTTCTGTTGATTCCTACCTTTATCTTGCACTAACTAGTTCGTTGCCTACTGAATACTTTAAATGTTTTGAGCCAGCAGTGTCTCTGGGAAGCACAAGGCACAGTTTTGTTACTCTGTAAATAGTGGAAGGCGTGTGGAGGAGCTGAAGATTCTGTATCTGCATGAGATGGATACACTTGAGAAAGAGCCATAATTTCCACTACACATCCTTATCCCAACCTTTTTCTTTCCTCACCACCAGGGAATGGTGGCTGTTTCAGGAAGTTTGTCAGTACTCCTAGATTCAATCATCTGTGCTTTGGGCCCGTTGGCATGTCTGACCACACAACTACCTGAGTTGAATGGCTGCCCAAAGCATGTTTTGGTGAGTTCTTTGTGGTTATTTTCCCTCTAGCACTGTTAATTTCAGTAGAGTCTAAATAGTTTTTTTGATGAATCAGTGTAATGTAATTGTAATTCCGATGCAATAAGAAAATTTGTCTTGGTCATGCACTTTTATAGAGGAATATTTATTGAAGTTCTTACAGGTATGTTACTGTTGTACAATATTGTGCAACCTTTTTTTCTCCCACTGGCTACTGACCTAATATTTTTGGCACTGATTGCCATGTGGGTAAGGTCCTGTTTTAGTGATGGAGTCAATCATTCTGAATCAAATACAAGTATACCAGCATTTTTGAAAGTTCTAATTTTCCATAAAAATAAAACCCACCTTCTAGCTGCTCTGTATCACACAAGCTGTTTTTCCTTCAGTAGCGTAAAAAACATTTGTGATCTCCAGATTCCTAATGTGATGGTATAGCACCTTTTACAAGTGGCTGAAACCTTCTCTAAGGAAAGAAAAATAGTCTCTGTCTTAAAGAGCTGCATAACTACAGTTTCTTTTCCACTTTAAGCTACTCTTAATATTGAGCCCTGATTTAGCCAACAGCTTGTGGCATTTATGTAGCTTGATGTGGACACAGATTAAGATGGCAGCAGCCATCGGGAGTCATGCTTACTACCATGAGTAAAGCAGCAAAGGAGAGGAGCAAAAATCAAAAATATAGAGTCTGAAGAGCTAAGAGACTAAAAGCAATCTGACAGAGAGCACAAGAAAGTTGGGATATCAATTGTCATATAATCAGGCAGCCCAAACATTTATTCATTAAGAGAATGGACGGTCAACAACAGGAACAAAGTTGACAGTTTAGTTTTTGAACTCCCACAAACTGGCTCTGTGCACAAAAGCTGAGTCAGTGGGGTGTTCCCATCTTAAGCCATGGAAAAACTCCGATGCTTTTTTCCTTCCTGCTTGCCAAGTTTATTCAGAGCAGTGACGCTACGTGGCTAGTGGTGTGTTTATTGGAAACTTGATCAACTTATTGTTATAAGGAGCAATGGAGCTTTAGGTGAATTATGGCAACTATACTTCTGGAAGCAGGTGTTCAGGAGCTGATAATAAATCTGATTTTCACAGTCAGATACATAACAGCAGTGGTGTTTTAAGACGTGGATAAACCCAGCGGTTGTGTTGCAATTTATCTTTCTGACAGTAGGTGGCATTGCTAAATTCTAGAATCACAACTGGTGCAGCTCCAGCTCCTCCGACTCTCAGTTAAAGGTGCTGTTCCTAAGGCCTCCTTCAGCTGTCCAGCCACAGGCTTGACCTTACTAAAACACTGCATCTGAAGAACATACAGCTGGGCCTTTTGTCTGATTCTTACTCTCAGAATTCTGTTATATTTTCCAAGAAAAACTGAAGGGCACTTCTTTTTCCCATCTGACATCCTATTAGAGGTGATCAATAAGCAGATTTGGTTGTCTTATCCTATGCTAACTTGTAACACAAGTGACTATGCTTAGTAGCCTCACCTGTGCCATTTTTAAGTATTACCTGACACTAAAAATTTCTTTTCCCAGTCAAACACACTAGACAACATTGCCTACATCATGCCTGGACTTTGATGGGAAAGGATCCTTGGATGTACTCAACCTCTGCGTAACTGACTTGTGTACATGCACTACGCTGGCGCTCCCGAAGGGCTCCATGTGGAGGCTTTTAAAGTTTTATATGTGTATAGTATATACATAGGATTGTAACTATTTGACTTCTATTTTATGAAAAGTTGTGAAGTTAAGCTGAGAAAACCTTTTTGTGTTGGTGTGAAATGTCCTCCAGTCTGAAAGTATTTTGTATGAAGAATTCAGAAAGCTTTTGAGATATTCGCCTTAAATTCAGATTTAGTGGGGGAAGCAGACAGAGAATGGACTTCTCGATATAAAGAAGAAAGCTGTGAGAGTCACTGTGGGAGGGGTCATTGAAATTAGGTGACCCAGAGAGGTTCTTGACTCTCCTTCCTTGATGATACTCAGAAACTGAATGAGCAGCATGCTCTAGTTGGACTTGCTTTAAGCAGGGAGATGGACCAGATGACCTCCTGATGTGCCTGCCTAAACTAAATTATTCTGATATTCTCTGGGCAGGTAGAGATGACAACATATTTTGGACCAATGAATAGAACTGAATTCTTCACCAGCCCTATTTGTAACTCTTTTTCTGTTTAAAATCCACTTATTGAGGGGAAAGCTGGATAGCTTTTTGCCTCTTGGTCACTTTTTCCAACCCCTGCTCCTCAGTAATAACTGAAAGTTGTCAGCTGGCTGGTCTGGTAGCTGGCATTTGAAGTGAAGATGACAAGAAGTTTAATTTTTCCTTGTGGACTCATAAATCATCATTAGCACAATGTATCAACCCATTGCATTGTCTTGAGAGAATGAACCTCCTGCTGATTTTTCCATGGCATGGTCAGCCTGCTTTGATGGAAAGGAGTAGAGAAGCAGATGGGAAAAACTTGGATTGCTTCTGCCCATCTTGCACCTGTTTTGTGAAACGGCTCATCCCCCATCCCTCTCACCAGCACTATTTCAGGAGCTGTGGTGCTGCTGCAAGGCAGTGGCCAGCGTGAAGCAGTTATAGCCAAGTAAGGCACATGTGGGTTGATTGGACCTGTTTCCCTTCCTTCCAGCCACATACTTGGAGTTTGGTTTTCTGCTTCTCTGGAGGAGGGAGCCACAGGAGAACACTTGATTCCTGTTTAGGCTTTTGTCTGTGTGTATGTATGTGTATGTGGTGTTCATATCACATGTATTTAACTTTTAGCAATATCTGTAACAGATTTTAATTTATCCTGTATATTTCTCTGTGTTTGTGTATATATTTATATATATATACATAATTTAAAAGCAAAACTTCCTCCCTCAGCCAACAGTGTGTGGAAAATGTGAATCAAGTTTGCCTCACTTCCTGCAGGAATCAACTCTGTGTATAGTAGTTAGCATGGGCATTGTGTAAGGAAACACCAGGAAGATTCTAAGTGTTCATAGAAACAGGCTATCTTGTGAAGGTAGACAGAACGACTAAAATATCATTTGACTCAGGCCTTATCATCTCTGTAAAAGGAAAGTTTTTAATTTACAGAAGAGGCATTTTTTACTTCCAAGTAAGTAGCTTCTGTTTTTCAGGACAGTTGAAAGTGAGCTGTCCCTCATTGTGGCTGAGCCCCACATCAGAAGTAAATTAAATCCTGCAGTGTGGAGGAGGGTTTTTCTCCCCATGCCTCTTTGCCACGTATTCCCCAGATGTGCCTGTACAAAGTAGTCTGTCTCTTAAGGGTCTTTTCTCAGTGCAGTGAGGGGTTTTCTCAGCAGAGCAGGCACTGAAGGTTCTCAGACCACCAGACCAGAATACACATTTTAACAATTTAGGACAAATCCCAGTGAGCCTGGAATTAGGAAGGGTGCAGGTGGGAGGCAGTCCAATCCTGCTTCAGATCCTGGCCCTTATTAAAGCATCTGCTGTTGGGAGCAGCAGAAAATAACTGGCTCTTTCCAGGCCTTCACAGTTGAGAGCATTGTGGTGAAGGGCTGATTTTGGATCTGCTCTTGGAGAAGCAGAAGGGGATCAGCTATAGCTTTGTCCTCTGTACAACAGAAAACTCTTGAAGAGTGAAAAACACAAATGACCCTGGTGTATTGTATTTTTATTAAAATTTGTACACTTTGTATAATCTGTATCTTGTGGTATTTGGTACTATAGGGAAAACTTTGTCAAGACTTAGCAGTTTTTATATTTTTGTTATTTCTTTGCTGTTTGGTCCAGATTACATTACAATTATACACAGACTTTTTTTGTACTGTACTTGCAATATAATTTTTTTTTTAACTTCTGGAGTATTGTCGTTCATTTCTGGCACATGCTGTTTTCTGCAGCTGTTGTTACTACTCGTATTTAGTGTTTCTCAGCAAAACACATCCAATCCTAACCTTGCTAAACTCAGTTGCCAGGCAAGCTATACTGTTTCCATCAGTACAGGTCACCCAAATTGTCACTCAGGCTCCTGCCTGCTTGGGACCCCCCAGAAGGGAGATGTACCATGGAGCACTGCAGGTAACAGCAGGGCATTTGTCTTCCCTGCTGCCTCACCTCAAGTTCAGGTTTGTGGCATTCAGGTGACACCAACACACAGGACTCGAGTGTGTTACATGGGCTGTCAGGTGTGGCAGCATCAGAGTAGGATTTGTGCCGGTTATTAACACGTCCCCATTTTCTGGGTATGGGTGTTGGTTGATTGCAGCTTCAGCTTGGGCAGGGCAGTTGCTTAGGCTGGGAGCATGTCTCAGAACGTGCCTTTTCCAACCCCCCTGTGCAGAGTCATAGAACGGTATGGGTTGGACGGGACCTTAAAGATCACTTAGTTCCAACATCTCTGCCACAGACAGGGACATCTTCCACAAAAAAAGTTTGCTCAAAGCCCCATCCAACCTGGCCTGGAACACTTCAGGGATGGGGCATCCACTACTCGGCAACCTGTCCCAGTGCCTCACCACCCTCACAGTGAAGAATTTCTTCCTAACTCCTACGAGTATGCTCCCACACTGGGCTGTGGAAAACTAAAAACCCATCGCCACAGGCTTTCCAGGATTTGGGCCCCGCTCAGGCTCGCGAGTTCGGCGTGCCTGCAGAAAGCAGCGGAGGGTCCCGGCAGCGGGAGCCCCTCGCTTCCTGCGGCCGGGGGGTAAGGGCCAGCAGGACCGGAGATCCGCCGGCTGCCACACCGCCCTGCCCCGGCAGCCACCGCCCCTCCGCGGCCGCTCCGCGCCTCACTCAGCCCGTGGCACGGCAGGGCCGGTCCGGGCGGCGGCCGGTGGCGTCACAGCGGGGCCCGGCGGGGCCCGCCCCGGCCGGCGCGCGGGTCACGTGAGCGGCGGCGGCGGCGTCAGCTGATCGCGGCGCGGCGGCGGCGGCGATGGACTTTCTGCTGGGGAACCCCTTCAGCTCCCCCGTGGGGCAGCGCATCGGTGAGAACCGCGCCCGCGCCCCCCGACCTTTTCCGCGCCCCCTCTCGCCCGTCCGGCCCCGCACCCTGGGGGCGTCCGCCGGACCCTTCCTCGGGGAAGCGCCGGCCCCCGCCTTCGCGGCGGGAGCAGCAGCGCGCTAACCAATCAGGAGAGAGTTCCGCTCTGACTGACGGGTACCACCGGCCAATAGGGGGCGCGCAGCCCCAGGCGGCTCCGTCGGGGGCTCCGCCAGCCAATCGGGGCGAGAGGGGGTCTCGGGGTGGTGAGGTGAAGTTTGCTCACTTAAAGGGGCCGCAGGCTGGTGGTCTGCGCCACGCCCCCCGGCACCGCCAAGCCCCGTGATTGGCTCGGGACCATTCCCGCCTGCACCTCTTCGGGGGCTTCGGGGAGCTGCTGATTGGCTGGGCTCCAGCCGGGACAGCCTATCGCGGCCGGGCGGGAGCGGGGCTCGTGACCGCGGTGGCACGAGGGGCTGCCACGGGACAGCGGGGCTGTGGGACGGGTGGCTATGGGACGGGGCAGCAGGGACAGCGGGGCTGTGGGGCTGTGGGACGGGGCCAGCAGGGGCTGCAGGAGCTGTGGGACGGGGCAGCAGGGACAGCGGGGCTGTGGGACGGGGGGCAGGAGGGACAGCAGGGCTGTGGGACGGGGGCAGCAAGGACAGCGGGGCTGTGGGACAGTGGGCAGGAGGGACAGCAGGGCTGTGGGACGGGGACAGCAGGGACACCGGGGCTGTGGGACAGGGGGTGGCAGGGGCTGCGGGGACAGCGGGGCTGGAGAGACAGCGGCTTCAGGCTGGGCTGGCTCTGGGGCACGTGGCTCACCCTTTCAGACCAGTGTCCCCTACCCAAAGAACTCATGCGCTGGGCAGCTGGGGGTCTTTGTGTGCCCCGAGCCTCCCTGCATTGAGCTGTGGGACAAGCGGTGCCTGGCAGGGCCATGCACTGGCTCCTGGTTCACAGCATGGAGCGCCAGCTCTGACAATGAACACAGCACCCACTCCGTGACCTGGCAGGCCCACAGGCTCGTGGTGTCCCACAGTCCCTGTGCTCAGGGAAGCTCAGGGAACATGGGAGAAGGATGTGGTCTGAGAAAGTGGAGCAGAGATGCCACAGTTAGAACAGAACCGTCAACAGTCGCGCTGGTGTCAGAACAGCGATGCAGTACTTAAAATGCTTAGAACGAAGACTCTGTTCCCACGTTGTGTTGCCTAAGGGCCTTCAAGTTGTGCTTGAAGGTTGATGCCCATTTAAACTCTCCACTTGTAAGTTTATGTACTTGGTCACTTTTGCTGTTTGTCACTTGTCAGACCTTTGCTCTTTGCTGTGAACATGTTCCACATTCAGTCTTTTCGGTGTGCTTGCATGGGTGATCAAGTGGCTGTCCACAGTGGGAAGGGAGCAAGTGGCTGCTTTAAGTAATGCTTTTATTATGATAATTTTAGAGACTACTCTAACACTATCCCAAAGTGTGTCAGGGGCACTTGTGTTGTGCCTCTCTGGTGTTGGCGCTAATAGGTGAGATGCATTACAGCCAAGTGGGGGAAGGATCATCAGGGAAGACTTTCTGTTATCAAAATCCTCCAGATGATCTTCAACATACTCCCAGAAGAACATCACATGTTTCATCACACATTCCAGGAGAAGCCATCTCCTGTCCTTTCCTGAATGAATGCTCTTTGTTCCCTCAGTGAGTGCATCAGATATGCCCTTGTGTTTGTGTAGAGGCAATCTGAAGGTTGTTTCACAGATTTTCAGATCAGTATAGTAACCAGACTGTAACCAGGCTTTGCTTCAATTAAATAAGGGATTCCCAAGTAACAAAGCAACAGCAAAGAAGAGGAAAAAAGAAAAGGTATTTCAAAAGAGTTGTCAGAGAGGAGTTGAGAAGCCTTAGTAGCAGAGGTGTGATAGTAGGGAGATCGTGGTGAATGGGGTTGATTGGGGTTATGGGAGTCCAAAGGAGTGGAGGAGTTACAGTGTATGAGAAAGGAACTCTGTGGAGGACTTGAAAGGACTGGTGACTGAAAATAGTAATATTTTCTCCTTTTGAACATTGCCTATCAGCATCCTGGGGACATGGATAAATGCTATCTTACCTGCTTAATTTGGGACGCAAATATGACTTACCCAAACTCGTTTGGTAGGTCTGTGGCAGCTGCGTGTCCAACCCATGAGCCTGATCACCAAACCTGCAGTGCTGCTGCTCTGGGCTGTCTGCAGAAAGATAATGCTGCGTCCTTGTAAATTATTTGGGCAAAGTCATTGATATAGCTTATGAAGTCTAAAATAGATTTAGATGAAGACCAAGGAAGAAAAAAATAAATCCTCTGTGGCATGCTCCAGCAACATTCTCAAATTCCTTTATTGATGTTAATCTAGTAAAACCCATTTATTTTGCTGACTAGGAAAGCAATGCGCAGATAATCTCAGTGATCTGTCACAGAATGAGTCAGTTGCAGAAGAGTAAGTTTTCTAGTTTCTTACTCACAGTTCAGAGATTTAGTCACAAAAGTTGCTTCTGTCTGGTTTTTGCACAGGATGATGTCTCTTCCAGTGTATTCCTCTTCCCAAGTAAGAGGAATACAGACTTGCTTCTTTGAGTTTTTTAGTTTTTGTTTCTTTTGCATGATGGGTTTTTTTAAACTCCAGTAGGAAAATTTCCGAAGAGTGATAAAGCATCATAGTTCAGATTCCTCAAAAGGGAAATCCAGTGTGCCTCCATCTAGGAGCTGAGAGAAGCTTTTTTCCATTTTCAAAATGGAAAATCTAATTTCAAGGAGGTGAGATCTCTCTGAGTGAGAGAATGGACATGAAACCACCAATGCTCTCTCCCCACCCTGGAAGTCTAAAATAACTAGTAATTATAGCAATACCAAAATGGACAGAGGCAGGTTATTTCGGTGAGTGAGGGCAGGCAAGGCATAGAAGTAACGGTGTAGCACAGAGATGACACAGATTTTTTTATTGACGGGGGTTATTTTAAGCATGAGGAGCAGGAAAAATTAAGACTAAAGAGGGAGCAAGTAGGAAAGGCTCCTGGGTGAGGAAGAGAGGCAGATGCAAGACAATATACCAGAAAAATCCCCACAACCCTTTGGATTCCACCTCGCAGGTGTTCCTGCACTCCTCTGTGGGCTCTGTGGGTCCCTGTGAGGTTGTGCTTCCCAAAAAGGCATTGCCTTGTCTTCTGTGCCTGCTCTGTCTGGAGAAAAAGGGGCAAAGGCAGCAGTTGTAGAGTCACTTGATCCCTGAGAATTTGAGCTGATTCTCAGGAAAGGGGCAGGAGTTCAGAGACACAAATACCCACACCACTATGTCAGCAAAGTCTGTGTCCATCACCATCCTGGAATTAGGTTTGGAGCCGTATCTCTGGTCTCTCTAGAAAGCACATTGTCCTCTCAGGCTTTGGGGGAAGGATACAGCTAAACGGTGAAGTCCTGACAGAGCTGGTGCTGAAGTTCCCTCAAGGGAAGTAAAAGCATGAGGCTTTCACAGGTTGCTGATTTGGGCCTGTGAGTTAGTGAACTGAAGCGAAGTTGGGAGAAGGGACTTTTGAATTTCTTTCTTCTGAACCTAAGCTGTCTCGTGCAGTGAACTCCTGGTGCCCTCAAACACCTGTTGAAATGAGTGAGAAGGTGCTTGATGCTTTGCTGAGGAACTTAGAGCCAGCAAGAAGCACTGCAGGGAACACTGAAGGCTTTGCTTGGAGGAGGGATGGAACATATCACGGGCAAAGGGTTTCTGAGCAGCATCTGGCTGGTTATGGGTGCTCCAGGTCTGGAATGGGGAGCAAAGGGGACAGGAGCCCGCACAGTTCCTGGCTCCTGTACTTCCCAACAATACTGACTGCAGTGCTGGTGTGCTGCTGCAGGGACAGCTGACTAGGATCCCCAGCCCCACAGTGCGCTCTCCCCTGCCACCAGGGCAGAGACAATAACCTTGAAAAGAAGTAAAGTTATGAAAAGTACTCATAGCACAAAGTAATGTACAGCTCCTTTGCAGCAGTTATGCCAAGCTCAGAGTTCTTCATTATCTGACACTTCCAAATAACTTTTATCACTTAGCTACAGTGAGCAGGAGCACATCAAATGCCATGCAGGAAAAGAGCTGACACTCTGGTTCAACCCGTACCACAGTCCTCTGCAGTTCTGGGTCGACCTGAGCAATTTGTGAGGCAGCAGACTGGAATCAGACAAACCCCAGTGTTGTCACACCCGGGGAGCCGGACTGGCTGCCCAAACAGTGTGGCTCTGGAGCGGCCCCGTGAAGGGCCTCCTGTACATTCAGCGGCCAGTGGTTTGGGGCTTGGAGGGGGACGGCACTCGCAGGCTCGCTGTGACCTCTGCCAGGGGAATTCTGCTGCAGGTCAGGCTCAGCTGGTAACACACAGAAGTAGATGCTGCCTGATGAGTCCCACCAGGCAGAGTGCTGGGTGTGTGGCCGTGCCCTGCCTCCTGTGCTTGCTCTTTTTAGGGACTTGTCGCTGTCCCCAGCCATCCCGGGCTCAGATTTCATGCGCAGCAGACAGCTCATGTGCTAATTACAGCTCATGAAATGGGGCCAGCCATTCTGATCCTTCATGTGACTAATGAATTAGACTTTGTTTCCTCCCCCTCTGCAGGCTTTACAAAAGGGTAAAGCTCAGGATTTTGGAGAAAACTCCATATCTTACTTAGGCTTGGACAGTCCATTACAGCTTTGAAGAGGGCAAGGATGATTAGAAGGGCATGGCATAACTCCAGCTCTCCCAATGCCAGCTAGGCCAGGCCTTAATTTGTACTGGGTAAATTCAAGTGTTTTGTCCTTTGAATTGCCTTAGGGTCACATTCCTGCTTTCCATATGCTCTAATACTACTCTTCCAGCTTTGTATTTTGTGAGCCTGTGTTGAGTTTATGACAGATTTGCTGCTTTCCTACAGCTGTCCCTTGATGAGTGTATGAACTGAGGTGACAGTAGCAGGATGACCACTGTCTTGTGGAGTAGTAGTGAGGCAGGGTATGTCACTTCTTAGAAGCTCACTTTTCCCCTAAGTGGCCAGTCAGGTGAAGGAGCACACATGGTTTATTTGCATTCCTCTCTGAAAAGCAAACCTACTGCTTGACCTTGGCAGGATTGGTGTATTTGGAGGGAAAGGGTGGCGGGGAGCAGGTTACAGCGTGCCCCCAAACATTGGGAAGTGAGGGAAGGGTATTTGCAGATTCAATTAATTTTTGTGTACAATGAAAAAGAAGGTTGGGGAGATTTGAATAGCAAGGATTGATGGTTAAACACAGGTTTTATTTTGTCCTTTGTTTCTTCTGTATCTCTGAGCTTCCAAGTAGGCTCAGCCCTGTTCCTGAGTTGTGGGTTTTTCCTTCCATGTGCAGTGAGAAGAGTGGATGTAAACTTCCCTTTCAGCAGAGCAACCTCTGTGTAATGGATTTCTGTGATTCATTGCCAGTGGCAGTAAACAGTGCAGGGAAATTTCTGGCTTGTTCAAACCATGATGTGTCATGAGCAGGGGATCCCAGGGGAGAGCGCAAGTGAGGGGTGGCTTTGTGACCACGTGAGCCAAACCCATCAGACTGATGTGAGCTGCAACCTGCCTGTCAGCAAGGCTGGTGTCACAAGGAAGGAGGTAACCTGGAGCTCTGACATTGTACTGAGTACTGATCCCAAAGGAGCCCCAATGGAAAACATTTTCCCTCATGTGTTACTACAGTTTCCCCCTTTGACTGGTACATGCCCTGCTGCACCAGACATGCCCATTTCCCTGGTTGTTCTCCACCACAGCACTCAGGGCAATGCTTCCTCCTGTGCCTTACTGAGGAAGCTTGGATCTCCCAGAGATCAGAATCCCTATGTAAAGTTAATATTCAAAGTGACAAAAGTTTACCTGAATCAAGGTGCCTTAAGGTTATTCCAGTAATAGCCAGACCTTCAGAAAAGTGGAAGAGCATCAAGAACATTCTGCCACTCTCCTTCCCATGTCTGCCCTCTTCCACCTGGCTGTGGCCACAATGTCATCAGCATAATCACTGTGTAATCAATACCTTCTGTAGCCAACAGAAAAGGTGGTGGCTGGATTGTGATAAGATGCAGATAGCCTCACACTGTGGTGTGCAATCTGTGGGAGGGACACGTGTGTAAGAGGCTGCATTGCACAGTGGTGTGAATAGCTGTTCCTGACCCTGAACAGGTCATGATGGATGTGCTTACCCAGGCAGGAATTAAAAAATCTTCTTGTTCCTTTGTTATGACCTTATCCCATTACTGTGTGAATGGGCATTTAATTTCATTCCTACACAGGGATCATTGGCTGCTCAGGCAAAGGCAGAAAAAGGCAGCTCTGCAGAGGAAGGACCTCCCAAGAGGGGTAGAGGACCCACAGCAGCAAGGGACAGCCCCAGATTTTGCAGGGACAGCAGTTTTGAAAATGCAGGCACTTCTATAAGTACCTTGCTGGGACTGAGCTCTCCTAAAGAGCACCTGGTAAGTGCTAAACTGGTCTGGCCAGTTTTAATTCTCTTGCCCTCGTGCTAAGTCAAGTGTTTTGTAGGATGAGAGAGCTGGAAAGGATGGTTCTTGTTCTCTGCTTGCCATTTGCTGAGTTTCTGTGTTTTCCGGGAGCGCCTGGGTCCTGCTGGCCCTGCTGGTAGTTCTCTTTCCCCCAGCTACTGGTGGTGTCCCTGAAGGCATCAGTCAGTGGCATGGCTAGGACTGAGACATGGATGATTACAGGGTGGAGACACTGGTGCTCCCAGTAATAGCTGTTCATTTCCCAAATCTCTGCCTTGAATAAATAACATCAAGGCTGACTGAGGAATTCCTAATTAAAGGGGACACAATCAAAGCTGAAACAATATTGCTTCAACTTCAGCCTGCAGTTTGCTTCTGCCCACACTCCCTAAAGGCCAGAAGTTCAGGGGAGAGGTGTAAATGTTAAACAAGAGAAAGCTCTGCTTATGGTTTTCTATGTTTTCTTGTTTATTTTTATAGAGCTGGTGCACAAAAGAAAGGGGGGTTGATTCTTTTGTTTCCTTATGTGGTACAAATCAAGAATTGGTGCTATTGGCATTAGATCCATATCAGTGTGAGTAGGCTGAACTCAGAGTTTCTGGCCTTGCAGTAACAAAGCAAATAAGCCCCCTTATCCCCAGCTCTGGAGCTGAAGTCATGCTGAGCCCCTTTGCTTCGTGTTCAGGACACCTGAGATCACACAGAATGTTTGTGTATCCATATTGTCGGGATCCATGGGCACCCACCATCCCAGCCATGTCCTCTGGTGTGGTGACACCTAGTGGGGAACACTTGATGAGCTAGAATTTGCATATGGATTAGCCTCCTTGCATATTGTAGTGGCAGCCAGGGAGAAACAGACTGGAGTCTGGGGTCTTGTGACTCTTAACTTAAGAGTGCCAGGGCTGCTCTTAACCCTGTCTTGGTTTCTGTTTTCCAGAGAGAGCTACTGATGGGTCCCTGCGGAGTGAGGACTGGGCTCTCAACATGGAGATCTGTGACATCATTAACGAGACTGAAGAAGGGTAAGGCAGCTGGCAATGGTCCATACCCAATGGCAGGTCCCTGCACTGCCTGTAACACCACATCCCTGGGCTGCAGTGGTAGCATGCACTGGTGGAGGTAATAAGCTAGGCTTCCCAACAATCCCTGAGACAAGGCTCTGCTAGGAAACCTAGAGACACAGCAAAGTCAAAGCACATATTAGATGCTTCTCTGTAATCTTGGTGAGCACTAGGAGCCATTCAAACAGGCCTTCAGGGTCCCCAGACAACCCTCTGTTCAAGCCAGGCTGCCTCCCGTCTCCAAAAGGCATATTTGCATTTCTTCTACTTTGATTTTATTCCCCCTTCATACCCTTCTCTTTCTCTCCTCTGGGCATGTAAAAATCTAAAGGCTGGTGACTGAGAAGAGGGGGAAATCTCCGGCTGCTGTTCAGTCTTCTTACTATGCCAATCTTTCTTAGGTTTCTTCTGTGGTATTTTCATGTACAGTCACTCAAACACACACAAAGTGGGTGGGGGAAGCTCCTGTCTCCCTCTCCCTGCAGGGAGATATTCATCAATCTGCCAGAGCTGTTAACTCTGGAACTGGGGATTTGCCAGTGAATTCAAGGGGGAATGCTCCTTCTCACAGTGGAGATGTCAAGAGCAGCATGTAAGAAGGAAGGTGCTACATAGAATAAAACATGTAGGTCTCACTCCTGCTGTCCTAACCCACAGTGATGTTGACAGAGGATTACCAAGCCCAGTTTTCAGCTTCACGGTTGTATGTAAACAAAGTCAGACATCTCTACTTACAGATCGGTCACCACTCCTTTTCTGCTACCCCCACAGTGCAGACACCTGTTGCTGTTCACAGTTCTCAGGTCTGAGCTGTGGCCACTTGTTTCAGATTTGGGCACCTGATAACACAGCTTGGCTGGCTCTCCCATTGCCTGCTAATGCCCATCCATTGGCACCATGCTGCCCCATAGGTCAATACACTCCCGCCCTCCTCACTGCCTCACTGTCTCCACCCCACTTTTCTCCTCTGGCACTGCTGCTCTTCCAGCTCAGCTTCTCTTCCTGTGCTCTGCTAGACCACGTTGGTTCATTTCTGCCCTCTTAAGACCACAGTGGTCTGAGACCATGGTGTTTCTCCCCTCAGAGAATTGTTAATGAGGCCCTGCTATGCTGCTGCTCTCATACCCACCTGCAACATAGGCAAGATTTTGCCACTGCATCTCCCCTGTGGCTTTTGAGCCTCCTTTTCTCTAGCGAAATGTTAATCTCCTCTTTGAGCAACACGGGAATTGCCGCAGCTTGCTCTCTCCTTCCTGTTTCTAACCCATGCCAAGCTTTTCTGTGATCTCCTCCTCTTCAGTCTCTCTGCCATGGGATTTTGCTCTACCCCCAACAAGTGTTTCTAGCATTGTTTTTACTCTGTTCTCTCTTGTGTCCTGAACACCTTGAGCTGTTTCAGATGTCAGCACAGAGGCCTCCAATTTCAGTAACAGCACTCAGGGACATGGTTTAGTGGTGGACTTCAAAGTGTTAAGTTTATGGTTGGACTTGATGACCTTAGAAGGTCTTTTCCAACCTAAATGATTCTATGATCAGCCAACCCCACTCCTCTTGCAGAACCACAAGCAGAAGATGCTTTACCAGTCACTGCTTCGAGCCATCCTGAAAACATGATGTGGGACATTTGCTGAGTATGAGGCATCCAGAACCAGTGGCTGTTTTTCTTTGCCTCAACCTTCTGATGATTTTTCTTCATCTCATTTCTCCTTCAGACCCAAAGATGCCTTCCGAGCCATTAAGAAGAGAATTGTAGGGAATAAGAACTTCCATGAAGTTATGCTGGCTTTGACGGTGAGTGGTCAGGGCTCTTTCTCTGCTCTGTGATGCCCTGCTCTCAAGCTAAGTGCTGAACGCAAGTTTTAGCACACACACTGAACAGACACATGTACCTAAAGCCAACAAGGCTAACATGTGAGCAGAGAAGGCTACAGCTAATGCTTCATTGCCTTTGAAGGTCCTGGAGACCTGTGTCAAGAACTGTGGCCATCGCTTCCACGTCCTTGTGTCCAGCCAGGACTTTGTAGAAGGTGTCCTGGTGAGAACAATCCTGCCAAAGAACAATCCACCTGCCATAGTGCACGACAAGGTGCTGACCCTCATCCAGGTGAGCCAAGAAGTGTGAGCATCTGCACCAGTCCAGAGAGGGTGTGTCTTTGGATGTCTGTACAGAAAGTTGTTGTATGTGGTGATGGGCTGTACTGTCTCCTTCTCCCCAGTCCTGGGCAGATGCCTTCCGCAGCTCTCCGGACTTGACTGGTGTCGTTGCTGTCTATGAAGACCTGAGAAGGAAGGGCCTGGAGTTCCCCATGACTGATCTGGACATGCTGTCACCCATCCACACTCCACAGAGGGTATGGGAGTATTGCTGAAGAGAAGAATGTTGGGCAGCTGCCATTCTGGAGCAATGAGGGGATTTCAGGAACTCTGTCTTGTATTTAGAGGGGTTTTGGGTGGTGAGATGCTCCAGGACAGCCAAGAACTGTTGAAAGCAAATGGAGAGTTGCCATCAATATTTCTCCTCTAGTTGCACTGCCCTGTCAAGTGTGAGTGTCTAACATCTCGTTCTCTCTGTCACCTTCCCCACTGTTGTCTGTAGACTGTGTATAGCTCCAACTCTCAATCTGGACAGAACTCACCCACAGTCAACTCCCCTCAGCAGGTGGAGTCCATCCTCCACCCTGTCACGCTGCCCCCCGGGAGAGGTACATCCAGCGAGGCACCCATCACACCCACACCAGAGCAGGTGAGTTGGACACAAGTCCCAGGATGTTGCTGACTCTGCCTGTGTTTGAGGCCATTTCACAAACACTGTTTTGGGACTGCCCTGACCTCTGTCTTCAAGGAGTTGTTCCTCTAAAGCACAGTCCTTCCAGAGCTCCCAAGAGCTCCATTGTGCTCACAAGTGATGAACTGGGATACCATGACCCTAGAGTGGTTATGTTTTCCTAAGACAGGGCTGCTTGCAGGCAGAGGAAAGTTCTCCTGGTTATAGGGAAGTGGGGAGCTGAGACATGATGCCTCCTTATCGTCTTTGTTTATCTTGCCTCACTGCTTACTTTATATGAATCAACCCTGTCTGGCTATGTGGTTTCCAAAGACTAGGGCTTCCTCACTTGTTTCCCCATCCTCTTTTCTTCTTCCTCACCTTGACTTCATATGACACTATGTTCAGCACCAAACCTCCAGCTGTCAGTATTTTGCATTCCCTTGCAGAACAGAGGGTAGAAACTGTTCTAAAGAGGCTCATTAGCAGCTTGTAAACCAGATGAATAAAACTTCAACTGCACACTTAGCTGAGGCTCTCCTGTTGAATGGGAATTAATTTTTTTCCCCTCTCATACACCACTTTGGAAATTAAACTATTTAAATGGCTACCACATGGGAGCTGTTAGCTGAGGAGGGATTTGAATCATAACAGCAGCCTGTGCTGGCTATTAAAAAATCAAAGGCTAGTGGCCAAAGATCCCAGGTGAGGGCCTGGCATCTGTTACCAGCAAATGAATTTGATGGTAAGTATTGAAGGGGTTTCCTGTTGGGAGCTCCTAAGAGCTAAAATGAATGGTCACAAACAAACTCCCCGGTAGCTGTTCCTCCAGCTCTGTGAACATGCATACACATGTGGTGCCATTCCCTGCCATTCAGAGCTACCTCAGCTGCGTCTCCCACCTTCCCTGGTGGAGCTGTCGCTTCCCTTTGCAGATCGGGAAGCTGCGCAGTGAACTGGAAGTGGTGAATGGGAACACAAAGGTTATGTCGGAGATGTTGACGGAGCTGGTGCCATCCCAGGCTGAACCTTCTGACCTGGAGCTGCTGCAAGTAAGGAACACGGGTCAGGGTGGAGGGCTGGCACATGAAGCACAACTTAGCAATGACTGGATGGACTGAGGCCTGATGCATGCCAGGGGAATGACTGGACAGTTTACTGTGGGGCTTTATCAGGGAGTGAAGGGATAAGGGAGACACAGGGAAGGTAGAGTTTCTCTGGTCGATGGAAATTGCACTACCGAGGCTAGATTCATCTCACATGGGAATTTGTAGTCCCCAAGGGCCTTTCTTTCTGGGTGATGTGTTACACAAAAAGCATACAATTATTCCATGTAAAACTCAGACTCAATTTACCTCTTACACCAATATTTGTTGCCCATCAACAAATAGATAGATCCCAGTAGCCTCTGGGGTCTGTGTTCCAGACAGGCTTGTAGATTTGTGAGTGCTCAGCCACAGCGTGACTTTTGTGGTAACTTGCCCTGCTTTGAACAGGAGCTGAATCGGACATGCAGAGCCATGCAGCAGCGAGTCCTGGAGCTGATTCCCCGTGTCCTCCATGAGCAACTCACCGAGGAGCTGCTCCTCATCAATGACAACCTCAATAACGTGTTTCTGCGCCATGAAAGGTACCTCTCTCCTCCCTTCTCTTCCCTGCTCTCCCACCCTTTTGATCTGCCCATGAGTATAATACTGGAGACATATCAGTCTGTATCATCCATCCTTGAGAACAAAGCCTGTTCTCAGTTTTTGCTGACTAATTCCTGTCCCTTCAAAACTGCTGTGTAAGTTCCTGACAAGGAATAAAGATGACCCTGTAGCATAACCCAGAAGAAGAAGGCAACTGCATGGAAAGAGCTGGTTTTCTAGCTCTGAGGCAGATGTGGACAGAAAGAAATTGCCCGGGTGGGATCAGCACTCCTTTTTTTTTCCCTTCTATTTCAACAAACACATCTATTTGCTAGAATGAAGTCTGGGGAGTTCATCCCCAGATGAACTCTATGGAGAGCTGTTGGTTAGGAGTAACTCTGGAGGATCCTAAGAAGCTTTCTTACACCACCTCTCAGGTGGTGTGACATCAACTCTATGGGTGTTGTTGGGGTGTCTTGAGGGGAAATTTGGCCCTGAGCCATGATTCCCCTTTCCTAGTGGGTAGGAAAGGGCAGACTGTGCCAAGTCTTATAAGAAATCTCTTGGGCTGTGGGTGAAAGAGCCCACACTACTGAAATGCATCCTGTCATCTTTCTTGCAGGTTTGAGCGACTTCGGACAGGACAGCCTGTTAAGGTAACTCAGAGCAACTGCCCCTCTGTGCAGCTTGGTTTACATCCTGCAGGTTCAGCAGTGCCCTGTTGACTTGGAGGGAGGTTCAGTCTGCCCCACTTAGAAATGGTCAGCTTTGCTGTCCCAGCCAGGCTGCACCAGACCACCTGGTGTGTGGGACACCCCAGTTCCCTCTGCAAGCCTCTCCCACCCTGCCCAAAGAGCAAGAGCTGAGCAGCAGCAGTTATGTTTATTAAATAGTGAGATTCCAATTCCCATATGAACCTTCTCTGAGCATCTACCCTGTTTTCTGAACCAGCATCTACCCTACTTATTGACATCCAGCAGAGCTGGGTGGCTGGCTACCAAGGCATATCCTGCCCTGGGACACCATTCCCAGCCAGTTCTCTGGTCACTGTCCCTCTTCTCCCTCTTCACAGCTGATATCTTTTAATGAGTGCAGAAGGGCTTTCCTCTCCAGTATCAATGAGCTAGGATTGTAGGGTCAGAGTATCCAAGCTTCAGACACTCTCCACCATCTTCTTTTTTCTTCCTACAAAGGCACCAAATGAGGCAGAGAACAGCTTGATTGACCTGGCACCCAGTACTCCTTCAGCACTGAAACAGCCTGAAGTCACCAGCAACCTTTCCTCTCAGCTGGCTGGAATGAGTATGTTTCCATGTGGTTTTCCCCTCGATCTTTCTCCTGTGCTGCTTTGAAAATCCTTTCCTGCCCTTGAATCATCTCCCGAAATTACTTACTCAGATTCATAGAGTAACCTAGAGAAATGCCGTGTGTTTTCAACTAATAAACTCATGAAGAAGCTTGTATATGCCCCAAGGTACTCAAGCATATGTCTTGGTGTCCTCACCTCACATTGTGCAGGAGGTGGCCATGACTTAAGAAGGACCTCAGTATTAGTGTGTGGCTAAGGACTTCAACTTCCAGAAGGATCGAGGATAAAGTTGCTCCCTGTGCAATGCCTGGCAGCATTGCCTGCTTACCTCTCTTGCTGTGTGGTGTCAGGCTGATCACTGAGGTCTGGGAGAAGCAGAGCAGCTGAAGCTATTCTGCAAAGGCAGCCATGAGCATCTTGGGCTCAGGACCCAGGATTTGACAGGTTGTTTACTCAAGAAGCCTGAGGGATCCTGGGGGTTCTTCAAGATATACCCACAGCCTACATAGCACTGCCTGGATGCAGTTGCAGAGAATTGGCACAAGGCTGTTTTTACAGACAAGCCAGCTGAGATACTTTTCAAGTCAAGTTTTTTTCAGATGATGCCTGAGTCATGAAAATCCACTCATCCAATCAGACGTGCTTGCCCAGAAGCACAGGTTATTTTCTTCCACAGGTTATGGAGCAATTCCCTCCAGAGTTGTCTAAGATGGTCAGGAACATCTAGCCTTCAGCATCAGTAAATTCATGCTGCTGCTGTCTGAAACTGAGCCAAAAATATGTACTGAGTAGGCAAAGAAACTGCTTCTGTTACTTCACCCACAACACTGCACACATGAACAGACTTTGCTGCAGCTGAGGAGCAGGATGGAGGAGTGGGCCTAGAGCAATTTATCCCGTTCTGATGATAGCTTCCCATCCATCACTCTCCAAGCCTACAGGTCTCCCTTTACTGCTCTATGGTGCCTGCTGACCCTGCTCTCTCTCCCACAGACCTAGGCTCAAGCAGTGTAAGTGCAGGGCTGCACTCCCTTGACACCTCTGGCAAGCTGGAAGAAGACTTTGACATGTTTGCCCTGACCCGTGGCAGCTCGCTGGCTGAGCAGCGCAGAGGGTGAGTGGAGCAGCTCACTCTGTCCTGTCCTTCCTTCTTGCAAAGGATGAGGGCTCAGGGTAAATGGGGCCATGACCCCGACCAGCAGCACTTCCTGGGAGACAGGAGGATGCAACAGAAATGCACTCTTCACATGCACGGTGTTTGTAGGATGAGCTCTGTGCTCCCAGTCCTTTTTCCTGCTGCCAACGTCTCCCCTTCACAGTGTCCTCCTGAGTATGGGGAGAAGGAATTGGTCCCTGCATGTAAGCATTGCAGTGACACATGTTCTGGAAGAATCAGTGTCTGGGGATGAAGGTGTGAAGTGGGACTGTCTCAGTTTTCTTGTCTGCCTCTTAACTCATGTGCCCTGACAGGGGTAATGTTGAATTTGGGAATTGCTTAGTTCTAACAGACAGAGTATTGAGCTTGAGTGCAGGAAGAGTGCAGTCAGTTGTGGCTTGCAAGAGGGCACTCTCCTGTGCCTCAGCCTCCCCGTTGGCAAGTGGGACTGATGTTTCTTCATCCATGGTGTGTTTGAGACCTCCTGGTGTAAAGCACTAAGAGTTGGGACTCCATAGAACTGGCTGAACTGAAGAGGTCTTCTCCACTGCAGAGTGGATTCCTGAACCCTTGTTCTGGAGGAGCTGACAAGAGCTGTGCTGACCAGATCCCCCAGGTTTAGAGACTGTGGCTGATCTCATGCTGCTTTGCCTGTCAGTGCCATTCACTGCTCTCCACTGAGTACCAAGCAGTAGAGCTCAGGGGCACATCTCTGTCTCCAGCCCTCCGAGACCTGAGCTCCTGCATTCCTGCAGCCACTGGAGTGCCTTGTTCTGCAGCTGACCAGTAGCTGCAGACCAAGTTAAGGTCTTTTAACCACATCTCCTTCCATTCCTCTGCCTCAGACTGCTTCTGGTAAACATGGTGGGGAAACCCATGGCCTACACATGACTTCATGTGTTTTGTCCCTGGGTTTCCCCTCTGCTTTTACTGTGGGTTGTGCTGCCTGAGGACAGAGGCAGTCCAGCACAAAAATAGTTGTATCAACAGCACCCAATCTGGGTCTGAAACTGGAGCCACTGGTATGTGCTCAGTGCTGGAGATGTGGACAGAGGTGGAATTGTATCCTCCCTGCTGTAGCACAGTCCTTAACAGGCTAAGGCTTATGATCTCTGCACAAGTAACAAGGCATCTTCTATTTATTCCTCACTGCCCTTCATCTGCCTGCACTTGCACTCCTGCCAGGTAACCTCTAGTGGCTCAGGCTTCACATTTCACTCACAAGTGTCTACTCTCAGTGTCTCTCTCCACTTGAACAGACTCATTGCCCTACAGCTCTCGAACAGGACGTGCTGGCAGAGCCTCTGGGGTTTGTTCCTGACGCCCCATGCTTCATGTGTGTCTCGGTGAAGCAGTGCTTGAGGCACTTCAAGCCTTTCCTGCCATTCTTCCTTATCAGTGGCATGATAGCAGCGCTGTACTTCATCCTAGATGCCATTGTCCACAGCGGCCCCTTCACTGATGAGCACTTCTTTGAGAAGTTTGAACGGCGGTGGCCCAAGCCCCTGGCCTCCAACAAAACCAGCTCCACTTGATGGTCTGCTGGATCTATGGAAAGGGGCCTTGAAGCAGCTGCAGAAGAAACTTGTGGAGAGTTTCTGTGAAAGGCTTCATTTTCCTAGCATGGACAGTTTTCCCCACTTGGCATGGATCAAATGGTGACGTGTGGCATTGTGATGTGTAGTAGCAGTCTAGAGGGGGCATAGGAATGGGATGAGGGAAATGATGGGTGAGATATGTCTGTGTGTGGAAAGAGGTTGCTGTAATGGTGCATTCGGAGGCCTGGAAGCAACATTAGGCTCTTCTGATCATCCAGACTCACCTATATAGACTAGGCCAGTGAGCCTCTGCCACCATCACTTCTCGAGTGGTATTAGTTAAAGAGATGTTTTTGAGCTGTTTGTGTCTATGAAGATAGATGAGTATGTAGGGGCTTGTTGTTCAAATCCGTTCTAAAATATCTGTAATATTCTGGCCAGTCTGTGTTAGTTTTCTCTCTTTATAGTCTACCCCAAAGAAGGTAAGTGTTAATGCACCTAGCTGTAAGTCTGTGTATTAGTCCCTGGGTCTTGTCATTCTTCTGTCACTGTGCCAGGGCTGTCTTGTTGGATCCCACAGTGCTGTTCCAGTGAGTAGATCAGTCTCTTTTGTGGTGGGCTATGCCTTTAATAAGGGCTTTGCACACCTTTCTAGGTGCTCTTGGGAGCAGAATGACGAGGCATGAAAAGTTGTGCAGTCAGAAGAACTGAATATTTATGTTTAGGAATTCCTGCTCTTCACTCTCAGGCATCTCACCAGTCTGTGTTTTGCCTCACTTTTTGCTTCCAGGGTAAAGTATGAAGACCCCCAAGCCACCAAAGGCCTCGCTGGTGCCCTGGATGCCCGGCAGCAGAACACGGGAGCGGTAAGTGGCCAGAGCTTTTAGTGCATCACCAGGAATGGGAGCAACCTCCTGGCTCACCAGGGCAGTAAGTGTGCTGTCTGTTTGGAAAAAGTGAAGTAACTCCCACTCTCCACCAACCTGCATTTCCTAGCTGGGCTACATACCTCATTCTTTAAAGCCCTGAGGTAAGGAGCTATGGAAAGTCTGGGGTTGCCTGAAGGTTGTCCTTCCCCAGGGAAATTTCCACCTGGAAATGTATGTTTTATTCCTCTTCAGCAAATTTCCAGGTTCAGTTGCCTTCTCTCAGCAGAGAAGTAGGCCACCCCACCTTTTCCCTCACCCCAAACCCACTGCCTCCCCTCTCCCTCACACTGCAATGCAGACTCTCTCTCCTCCAGGGGGAGTCTGGTGCCTCTAGTGATGGAGTCCAGCTGACAAAGTGGATGATGCGTCAAGGAATGGTGAGATCTGAGGTTGTGGAGCACCAGCAGGGAGGAACGAAGCTGGGGCTCTGGCACAGAAGTGTCACTGGCACAGCACATGAGGATGCACAGCAGACATCAGCAGATACTGCTAACTGAAATGAAGCAGCCCTGGGCTGGGCCAGTAGTGGAGACCAGGTCTGGGAAGGAAGCAGGCAGTATGTCAGTCCTTCCTCAAGTAAACATAATGTGTAGGGAAAAATCCTAGGAGCTCTGAGGCCAAGAGAGCATGTGCCACTCTGCGCTAGAGGATGGCCTGTTTTGGGATGGGTATGTGAAGCAGAGGCAATAGGTGGTGGCATCATGAGGGCAGCTGCTGCCATTCATTGTCTTTGCAGTCTCTCCTCCTTAGCATGAAGTGCCTCATTTGAAGGAAAACGCATTCTGACTTTACCCTGTTGAGGGCCTCTTCCTATAGCTAGTGATTGAGATTTCAGGCAGTTGAATTTGGTCTTTTGGCAGCAGGAACTCCTGCAATTGCATTCCCACAGACACACAGAGGTTTTGACAGCTCCTGGGTCTGAAGCTTGTTAGCCTGTCTTCCTGTAATGGGCACTGCCCAGACTGATGTCTGCTCTAGGAAGTTTCCCCACATGCTGTACAGTTGGCTTGAATGCACTTCTACCCCAAAGAGATCCTCTCTGGGTAGGCAAAGCCAGTTTGCTTTGAAACTTCCCTAATCTCACGCATCCTCTTCCGTTCCCATTCATCCATCTGCCAGCTGTGATAACTATCTGTGCTTGCTCCCTGGTTTGGGAAAACCTGCCTGTCTTTGGTACAAAGGTGTTGTTCTTTTTCTTGGTCTCGGTGTTTTCCTGAGGGCAAGGGAGCTATATGTATTAGAAAACTAATAAATAAGTTCCCACAAACACTCTCTCATGCTTCTGCTTGGGAGCCTCTCGCAAGGGCTGCTTCTTGCTCAGCTTTGTTCAGGAGCTCATGACTGGAAAAAGGGATCTGGGGTTTTGAATCTGGGGTTTGTTTCTTTCAAGGTTATCTCTGTCCACTAGGAATATGTCTCTTTTCTGTTTAAATTGATCAGACACATGAATTCTTCTGAGCTAGCCTCATCCCTACTGGAAGTAAAATTTACTTTAACTGTAGATGACTTTCTCTTTGATGGGTCTGTTTCAGTAGTTTGGTGGGATGTCAAATCCTGCTGTGGTCCATGATCCTACCAGGGAATCAGTTCTTGGCAGGTGTCTTTCCCCTTTATTGTGCTGCCAGACCTGGCACCTCCAACATCTTCAGCATTTCAGATTTTGACATCAGACCGTCACTGGTTTGTAGAAGGGAAGAGGTGTAGAAAAATGCATGTCTCTTCTCTGGCTGCCTAACACAAGCAGCCAATATCCATCTAGTGGGTCCTCACCAAAAAGCAAAGTCTGGTCCAGTCCTAATACCCCAAAGCCAACCACCAAACCACAGATGCTTTTAATGGCATGTATCCTGGAAACTGTGTGTCTGGGCATGGATGGGGCAGAGGAAGCAGGTAAGCAATGGCACTGGTAGCTGGGAGAGCTTTGCAGTGGTACTGGCTGGATTTGGATGGGCCTGAGCTGACTGAACAGTGGAGCGAGAGGGTGAGCTTGTGGGTTGGGCTTTCTTTTTGCATAGGGGATTTACTGAAACATCCTCTATTTTCTTGGCCTCATCACCCCTTTTTTTCTGCCCCAGGTACCAGTTCCTCAAGCCAATTTCATGGAAGACATAGAAAAGTGGCTCTCTACTGACGTGGTAAGTGAGGGGCTGCTTTCCTGGAGCCAGCAGTCCTGCTGAAGTTGTCTGTGGGCTGGACTTCAGGCAGTGTGTAACAGTGCTGAATGTGTGGCAGAGACTGTTGGGAGGGATGAGGAAAGGAAAAGCCAAGGACACAGGCTTTGGGATACCACAATAGTACAGTCAGCCTTCTGGGAGACATAGCTAATGAACTGAGGCTCAGGGTCCCTCTAACATGGCTGTACTGTGGAAGTGGGTGCAGTACTGTCCTGTCTCTCCATGTGCAAAGAATCACATCTTTACCTACCTTCCTTCTAACCATGCCCTTCTCCTTCTTCTCTAGGGAGAATCAGAGGATGCAAAAGGCGTCACCAGTGAAGGTAAGATGTGCCAGCCAACTCTCTTCTTTAACTGCTCCAGGCAGCACTTTGACTCTTCCACAAACCTCCCTCTTTGCTGATGCTCTGCTCTTCTCTTGCCCTCAGAGTTTGACAAATTCCTGGAAGAGCGAGCGAAAGTTGCGGATCGTCTCCCCACTTTGTCCAGCTCCTCAGCAGGGACATCTGTCTCCCCTCCTGCTGCCAGCCATCATCGGAAGCAAGCAAAGGAAGATGACGCTATGTTTGCCTTGTGAATGCTATGGACCGGTGTGCTGTGGAGCAAGAGGCTGTGTGTGCTGTTTTGCTTGCCTCCATCCAGGGGCCAGCAGAGGAAGGACTCTGTCCCCTTCCTCCATTCTCTTCCTGTTTTACCTTTGAGTTATTTTTATTTTTAAGCTGCTTTCAGACTTCAGATAATCTTTTTTGTGTTTAGGGATATCATACAATAGACTTGTGAAGGGGGGTTTCAAAGCTGCTAGAGAATATGGGAGTTCAGTGGGCTTTTTATGGTACAGTGTGGGCAAAGCAGAAGAAGCTCCAGAAGAAGCTCCTCCATCCTAGTCTTCAGTGAGGTAGTTAGAGATCTTGGTCAAGAAACAGGAGAGGCTGCAGTCTGCTGCTGATATCATTCCTGCCTGCCTCTTTCCTCACCCTTCCCCTAGAATGTATCTCCAGCCCTCTGCCTGCCAGTGTTAGACTGGAAAGCATGGGGATGTGAAGCATTACTGGTGGCCGAGGAGGAACACTAATGGTAGAGGGACCCTGTTGCTCTAATCTCTCTTGCACAAGTGCTTGTGGTATGCAATACCTTCCCACTCACAACCCCTTCTCTTCCTCGTCTTCCTTTCCCCATCAGTTTATTCAGAATCCTACCCACAGCTCATGGGCTGCCCATTGCATGACAACCAGTCATCCAAGCCCTTGGCAGCACCCAAGTCTGCAAGCGGTACCCCAGGCTGAAGGGGCTGTCTCTCACAGGGCAGGATGTGCCTTCAGCAAACTATTTGCAGTTAATTTAATTCTCTATTATATTTTTCTCTCAATGTGATCCTACCTCCCTCTCTCACTTCCACTGATGCCTTCCACCACATTGTGCCGTGGTGTGGGGAGTCTCTCTGAGCTAGGGCAATGCTACAGACTCCCTCAGGGTGGCTATGTGTGCTAGGGTCACAGAACTGCATCCCCCTAAAGCAGGAGGCTTGTGGAAATGTGCTGTTGCTGTAGAAGCCTGTTCAGCTGGTGAGCACAGAGGGGAAGCAAGACATCAGTCATTTCATGCCAGCAAAGCAGCCCTGCAGCAGCCAGAAGCTCCTCTGCACATGGGCAGAAAAACCCTCCTGAGCAAACTGCACACGCTGCCCAGTTGTAAATGAAAGCCAGGGAGGAGGGTGCCAAGCTCGGGGCTCCTGCTTGTGGGATTTCTTGTTGAGCATGGGAGAGTTGTCTTTTTTACTGCACATTAAAGGAGCAAAGACTTGAGTCTCCCTTGAAGATATGGTGTGTGCTGTCAGTGCTAGTGTGGGGAGAGGAGGATGCTGTGGGGAGAAGAGGGGTGAAACCATGAAGCCACATTTGCTTTCCGTGAAAAGGCAAGGGCACTGGTGCTGAGAGGAAAACAGCATGGGGGCTGAGGGTGCTGGGAGTCAAGGGAGCTGATCCCTGCTTTTTACCACAGTCTTGGCGGGAGGTGATTACAGCCCGTCTGAAAACAGCAAGAGGGCAAGCTACCTCCTCTCCTTTCCCTCTCTGCCTTGTGGCAAGACCTGAATACCCACCTTGCAGCCCGTAAGTCACTTATTAAGACATGCAAGAAACACAGTTGCTACTAACAGGCCCTCTGGTATCCACAGGACATCCTCAGTTGTCCCTATGCTACCTCTCCAGTGTCCAGCTGAGTAGGAGCTGTGTGAAGGATTCTTAAAAGGAGGTTGAATGGATTTGAAATTGACATCTGAAGAAAGGCAAAAGGGCCAACTGGCTGAGCTTCCCCTGCAGGAGCACGTGCAGGAGAGGAAGCAAGAGCAGGGTCACGATGAAACACTGGCTGGTTTTGTAACTGGAGCTGGAAGGGCCTCCAGAGCAGCCAAGGCCCAAGCCCTCCAGCCAGTGCCTGGCCTCAGGCTGCCTGGCTCAGCTGGGAAGGAAGGGCTTCTGGTGCCCAGTCAGTGTTTCTGCAGGGTACCAGCCTGTTCACACTGGTGATGCTTTCACACTGGTTCATGCCTCAGCAGGCACTGAAAGCTCTCAGTGTCTCCAGCTACCTCAGAGCACTGCCTGCAACTTTCCCAGAAGGAGAGATGAAGATATCCCTTAATGGGTATCCTGAGTATGGGGAGTTCAAACTCCTCCTTACTGCCTCTGGGATGCCCTGAGCCCACCTCATCTTCACCCTCACCTTGCTTTTAATTCCCCAAACAGCCAGCACAGGACCTGGCAAATCTGTCCCCAAGGAAGATTTGTGTGCAGGAGAAATGGCTTGCCACTATTTTCGTCAAGGGGCAAACAGGTGGAAAGGGTTTCTGGCATCTGCCAAGTGAGGTCAGTTTGAATCGATGGCCAACAGGTGAAAATTCAGAGTGCTGCTTGTGGCCTCCAGGGTGAGCCTGTCCCCTCCCCACTGTGCTTTTCACTAAGATTTATCTGACAGGGACAATGTATCTCTTTTTCAAGTAACTGAAAATATGAAGAATGGGGATGAAGGCATGGAAAGATTCAAAATTAGAACTGTTGTACTTGTTATAGATTATACCAGTAATAGCTTGAATAATTTTGCAAGGTTTCTTTCCAGAAGGGAAGAAAAAAAATCCTGCTAGTTCTGCAAGGAATCATTTTAAATAGAGGCTGGGCACTTTGCATTGGCATAAACTGCTTCATGGCTGCAAAACAAAAAAAATTACAGCACTGCAAGAAATTCTTTTAAATGCCTTTCTCTTTCAAAAAGTTTTCTGATGTTGCTGATGAAAAAAGAACAGCGCTGCCTGCTCGCTCTGACCACCAGATGGCTGTGGGCCCTCGTACACCCAGCCCGGGCTTCCCGATTGCAGAGGACAGCCCCTCCCTTGGCAGTGACCTGCTTAGCAGGCTCTGCCGCCCCCGGAGACAGAAACAAAACAAAGTTTTTCCTTGTTCTAGTATTTCACTGCAACCATCAGCCCTGTGCAGACTCGCACAGCGACAACTCCAGAACATGCATCCACGCGTTGTGACTGCAAGGAGGACGGGAAGGGGTGTTTGTAGTCTACCTAGGCATCCATTAATAACCACACTGGGAACAGGATCTTGACCTGGACAGATATTTTGCATGACACAGAACAGCTGTTGCTATGCTAGATGAAGAAAGACATAACTTCCTCATACTGGGTCAGAGTTGCTCCACATCTCTAAAAACTAAATATATGCTAAAAGTTAACGAGAATTTCTGTGATGTAGGGGTAGCATGATACTTGGCATGCCAGCTTCACATTCATAGAGGCAAAAAATTACATGTTTCTCTTTTACCAACCACTAACCTCCAAATAGTACATGAATTTTTTTAAAGGGCGGTAACAAAAATATCTCCTGATTTCCCACAGCATTGTCTCACAAAGTCAGCACAGAAATGTCCAAAGCCAGTACACTGTGAGGGCTGTTCTCCATTCCACAGGACTTT
Source organism: Lanius collurio (assembly GCA_020086605.1). Taxonomy (NCBI): domain Eukaryota; kingdom Metazoa; phylum Chordata; class Aves; order Passeriformes; family Laniidae; genus Lanius; species Lanius collurio. Next base: position 5,302,005 of record JACBWW010000005.1, read on the forward strand.
CATGTTTCTTTGCCATGTCAAAACTTCCTCAAAGCTTATTTTGAATAACCAAATTCTCCCTCCCTTCAAAAAAATGAGAATAAAGCAACTTCCCCTTTCCTTCAGATTACTGTTGGTGCTGCTAAGAGTGGATGAAGATGCTGGGAAGGGTATTGTGGGAACCCAGTGGGCAGCAGAGAGGTGGGCTGTCAGGAAGGAAAACATTTCTGTAGGTAGCTCATTTTTTATCTGTGTAGGGGGCATAAACAAATGGAAGCACAAGAAGAGATGAAAGACACCAAAAGAAAAAAAAAAAAAAAAAAAAAGAGGGAGGGAGGATAAGAAAATGTACAAACAAATGAGAGGAAAAGTGCGAGCTCCAGTGCTTAGGAGCAAGGGAACAGATGGTCATTGACAGGATGACTCCCCACGAGTACAAGGTTGCTGCAGTGCTGTCTCCAGCAGCCTTCCTGCAGGGCTGGACATTGGCCCTTGCCGGGGTCCTTGGATGGGGTATGCAGGGGTGCTACACTGCGCAACAGTGAGGCTGGTGGCTCAATCCTGGCAAGGAAGCTGCCAGGGAGAGGGGCTCTGCAGCAGGGATTTTCTCAGGGGAATCAGGAATTCCCTCCCAGAACAGAAAAGCTACATGTGCCTGTATCCAGGCACTTGTTTTCCTGGCCAGTCTCACCAGAAAAGCATGGATCAGGCACAAAACAAATGTGGGAGTGGGGTCAGGCAAGGACACGGCTTTCCTGCAGCTTTAAGGGAGTCTCTTTCACCAGCACAGAGTGGTAGGAAAATCTGTGTTTAGAAAAGTTGCTGCAAGCACTCCAGTGGTATTTTTAGCCACTTGACCAAAAAAAAAAAAAAAAAAAAAGAGATCGATTTCAGAGGTGCCAATTTCTCTGAGCTGTTTTGCAGCCTTAGTCCAAAAACGAAAAAAAGAAAAAAAAAAAGAAAAAAAGAAAAGCCAGTGGGTGATCTGCCAGCAGTGCCCTGCTGGCCCTGGGCAGGGATATGTTTCATGCTCGCATGCACACCATGAACCATCGGGTCCAGCAGGGCAGTCAGGGGGTGGCTCACCCCATACCAGGCACTTTCAGTCTCACCATTTGCTGAGCACCTTTGGCCCCTCTCTGCCTCTGCCAGACCACACCCAGCAGCTGAACACTTCAATTCAAATCTCACGTCGCCTTGTTAATGATTATTTAGCTAAAGAGCTGCCACCAAGGCCTTGAGGTCCTGCTGTGCCCAACGCTGCTTAGGAGAAGGGCTGAGCCCAAAGCCCTGATCCCTCAGTGCCTGGGATTCTAGGGAATGCATCCCCTCAAAAAGGGGATGTCCTGGGTCTCTTGCCATAGGGGCTGCAGTCTGTACACTCCATCGTGCACAGGGCTCTCCAGTGCTGAGCCCATTGTGCCATAAACTAAGGACTTCGAAGAAATATCTGTCCTTTCTAACCCTTCTTTGGCTTATTTCTCCTCGTCAGCATGAACCTGTCACCCTCTCAAAGGACAGCAGCTCGGTGTGGTAAATGAGGTCCTGCCTGCTTGCCCTGGATTGATCTTTGGTAACGAGCGAAGGAGAGAGCACAGGCTATGCCACAGATACCTATGTGGCCTTGAGCAAGTCACTTAAATTTGGCACATCCTAAATGCCAGTCTCTAAAATGGATTCGTTCCCACACATGGTTCCTGGGTCTGCTGTTTTCCACCAGCACAAGTGAAACCTGGGTGCCCACCTGGCCCCTGAGTGTTCCCATGCGTTGATTCCCCCTGTATGGAGCAGGGACCGTCCCGGTCCCAGAGTCGATGGCCGCAGCATCCTCCACGTCCCCAGGTCAGAGAGGTGTGCAGCTTTCCCAGCTTCGGACAGCAACTTTTCCAACCCTTCCTGCCTCACTCGGTGCGGCTCTGGGAAGGACAGCTGAACGGGGAGCATTTTGTGGCTGTGAGCGTTGCCGCACGTTCCACCGGGGCTCCTCCCGCCCCTCTCCCATGAGCCCCGAAACCCGCAGCCGCCTCTCGCTAGTGCTGAGTCACCCTTTTCCCAGCGTGGGCGTCCTGCTGAGTCAGGGTCAGGCCAGGCGGCCGCGATTGCTGAGTAAAGGCTGCGCGAGGGGCTCTGCTGAGTCACGTTGGAGCGGGCTCCATGTGCGGCTGCCCGGGGCAGGGCGGTCCCGCCGCAGCGCTGAGATTGCAGCTGCCGCTCCTGGCCCCGGTCCCGCTGCTCCGGGCAGCTGGAGAAATCTCCAGAAACAGCCCCTTCCTTCGGCATTTCTCCTATAGCCTGGAGCAGGGAACCACGCAGAGGTGTTTTGGAAACCTTGGCGGGGAGGGGGGACTTGGGTCTCATTTTCTGTGCAAAACTTGGCTTCCAGTTCCTCCTTCTCCTGAGAAAGGGGTGTGAGCAGTGTGGTACAAGGTCCTCCTTGTTGCATACATGTTGTTTTTCAAATGCAAAGTTTCACGGTTTGTTCTGACTTGCAGCCAGGGCACACTTTGTTTTCCACGGTTGTGGCACTGAAACAAAGGAGGCAGCAGCACGGAGTGAAACACTTCCACAAAATGGGATTTTTGTTTGCTAACTCTGCCCCGCTCCCTTCCACACCTCAATTTGGTTGCCAAAGCAGCTCCAAGCTGGACTGACTGATTGATTCCCATGGCCACCAAGACTCCAGGAAGCGTTGTGAGCTCTACACACCCTCCCCCAAAATTTCAGCCCAGTGTACACATAACATGGAGACCCGCTGTGTGCTTTAGGTCACTGCCTGACTCTGGTCAGGCATATGCCTTACAGGGTGCTTGCGCTGTTCTCCCTCCTTCTCCCTGCTGTTTCCAGACAGCCCAGGCTCTCTCCTTGCTCATAGCTCTGTGCTGGAGACACCAGTGTGCTGCAGCACACATATACCCATACATAAATGAAAATATGTATTGTAATCTGCATTTCCTAATTTTGTCATGCTGGTTCATTTATCCTGAGAAATCTGCCTGTGCCTCCATCTCCCACAACGCCGTTTTCCGGGGTTCCTGTGCGGGGGGTTTGTCTAGCATAGCTATGCCTGGCCTGTACAATCCTCCAAAGGTACCAGCAGTGCCAGCCCCATGAACAGCTGCAGTGCCTGAGCTCCCAATAGGGATTTCCAGTGCATTGGACTCTCGACCTCCTTTTTTTCCACCCGTATCGTTGATCAAGACTGGGGTTTTTGGATGCTGAGAGAGCAGTGAGCACAGTCAGTTCTGCCAAGGCAGGGCTGGGAGAGGTACTCTCCCTTTGGTAAACACAAATTAACACACAGGATATCCCTGTGTACTTCAGCATGGGCTCCCTCCCTACAGCAAGTTATTTTAAGCAGTTATCGTAACTGCTTTTCCCCCTACCATGACACAGCAAATCCTAGTTACTGAGTCAGCTTTCCAAGTGCAAACCAGGCGGCTGCATTTTGCTGTGTCACGGTTTGAGAGAGCCCATCAGCCCCTCTGAGCTGGCTGAGGCTGGTTTTCCCCACGAAAGCCAAGCCAAGCTGAGCTGAGCTGCTGGGAGCTGCCTGCCAGAGCTGAGCGTGGAACAGCACTACCCACAAGGGACTCAGGAGAGCTGACTTTGCATCCCGTGACTGCCTGTGTAACTAGATATTTCTGGCCATAAATCTACTGGCAAAATAGGCTGCGAACGTACAAAGAGGAGAAAATTCCCCACTTCCCTGTTCCACATGGAAACACTGACCCCTCAATAACTTTCTGTTGTTTTTAACCATTCATCTCCCATCTCGTGACTAGGCATTTTCTCAGGGGCTGGGATGTGCAGACACGCTTTTAAGCCCAGCAGGAACTTTTACAAATATCTTCTTGCCTGAGGCTACTTTATTTATCTTTGCTAGAAATCCCCTGGGCAGTTTTGCTGGTGTCCTCACAGTGAGTAGCTCTGGCACCACCCAGCCACAGATTGATGAAAGAGCAGGAGACAACAGGACCTCTGGCAGGCACGGTGGAGACCACAGCTCTGATACTTCAGTGATATTCAAGCAACATTTCCTAGTGACCTGGATGCAGGCTGGCCTCTGATTTCCCATCGCTCACTCTGCTCTGGGAGCCAGTTTCTTCCTTCCACTAAAAGCACACAACTCCTTCCTCGTTCATTGCTCTCAAGTCTCAACTTCCAAACTTCTCTTTGAGGAAGAGATGGCCCTCACAAATCCCTGCCTGCACGTTGGCTCACTTGGTGTCACTGACCTCCCCCCCACCATAAAGCAACAGCACAGCAGAAGCAATTCAAGTCCTTGCTGCAGAACACTGGATGGGACAGAAATGCTCCAGGCCAGTAACTGCAAAGTTGATGACACCCCACTTTCAGTTCTTGTTCCATCTTGCTGCGGGGCATTTGGGCCTTTCCAGAGAGCTAGGCTCAGTCTCACAGTGACCCCATCCCAAAAATCCCAAATCAGCGAGAGATCAGACAGCATAAATCACTTATGGGGTATGGCTTGCTTGTCTGCACCTTTGCAAATCTCCTGGCAGCGGTGAGCTGAATCTCTTGTGACCTGCCCAGGGGAAGGTAAAGCCCCAGGATCCAGAGGAGGTACTGCTCCATGTCCTGGGGCAGTATGGTTACAAGCCAGAAAACCTATTTGGAACAGTAGTAACATGACTAAACCCGCTTTTTCTTCCCCCCAGTCTCATTCAGACCTACCCCAATCCTGGATGAAAAGGAGAAGGACTTTCGGACACATCCTTTATAGGGACTCCAAGCATGCAGCTACTCGGAAGAAGGCAGGCAGGCAGGCTGGGGACAAAGTCACTGGCTTGAAAGCACACAGAAAATCCTTGAGGAAGAACTGGATGCATTGCCAGGGCTGCAGGTGAAAGGAGGGGTAGGGCTCCTCTCAGAATTGGATTCTTTTCATATGGTTTCACAAAATGAATAATACGCTCTCATAATATAATTCTTATTCTCATATGTTTCCTACTTCCCCCCACTAGAACTAGAGGTTCAATTTGTGCTCCAGCTTCCCCTCTCAGAACAGGACTCACTGAAAATGACAGAAAATGAAAGCATTAAGGAATTATGCCAGAGGGAAACATTCATTTGGGGGCCATCCCTGTGGCAAACTGGTATCAGTGTTTCCAGGAGGGACTGGCATGCCACTCTCTGCTCTATACATGGACTCTGCACTCTCAGGAGATGTTTGGGGCGTTGTCATACCTGCTTTGAAGATTCAGACAGCCTGATACATTTATTTTACCTTACAGAAAAGCAACCAAGTTGTCTGCAGTGGCATGGGGGTAGGAATGGAACGTGTCAGCTTTTTGCCAGTATGCGCTGTTGCTTTAAAAGACAAAAGTAAGACAGGAAAAGTCTGGCTGAGTCAGGATGGAAACGCTGACTAATCCTTCCTGAACACTGCGAGCCAGATGTCTGCTGAAGTCAAAAAAAGAAGCTAGGAAGCATAATTTTCCAGAACAGCATTTTAACCGACAGCCCCCAACCCTGCTGGGGCTGGTGTGGGTGCAGTGACAGGGAGACAGGCAAGGTGCTGGCTTGGATGGCAGCATCCACAGAGGGGACTGGCTGCAGAGAGACAGCCACAGTCCTTCTCCTTCCACCCCAGGCTCTGCTTCCCCACGACCCCCTGCACAACTGCCTCAGGGACTCTCTCACACCCACAGCAGCAGGGGAATGGTGGCTCTAAGGGCCCTGCTCTTTTGGGCTGAGCACAAATGTGTGATTTTCCAAAGCACAGCTAGCCAGTGAATCATCTATCCCTGCTAGCCCAGCTTCCAGCCCAGCTACAGGTGGAAAGAAGGGTCCAGCTTCATTTGTTGGCTGCTTGACTGACCACTTTATCAAAAAAAAGACCCCAGCAGAGCAACAGCTACCGGCAGAAGCACCATGTCCAACTCTTTTTCCACATCAGAGAAATTATGTGCCTTTGAAAGTCTCTGCAGACTCCCTCAGTTTCCCCCAAGTCCTGTATGATGTCTTTTCAGCTCCCCCAGCCTTCTGGGTATCTAGGAAATGGAGTGCTATTTTCCTAAATTGCCCTGCACGCTGTTGTGGTGACAACAGGAGCCAGCTGTCAAACTAATCAGATGCCATTGTTTCCACAAGCAAGAGAGCATGGAATGGATTTCGCTGCACGTCAGCACTGGCACACCTGTGTTGGCTCTGTGCACACTGACAGGGTTTGCTGCCCAGTGCCAAGGGCAAGGGGGAACTGCACAAGGGCAGCTGTGGCACCTGCAGGCCAGAGCTGGTGCATGCATGTGCACGGCCATGGGAGATAAGACGCTCATACCTGAGCTGTGCCAGAGCAGGTGAGGGTGAGTGCTGGATTAGCTCTCCAGGGAGGGTGCAGGGGACACAGAGTGGGGTGTAGGGAGAGAAGGCTGTTCTCCCTGCCCTAGGCACTAAATCCCCTGTAAATCCACTCTCCTTGTCCAACCCCACTGTCTCCGGGACAACGAGCACCTCTTGCAGTACCCAGGCTCTGCCTGCCACAGGCAAGGCACTGAAAGGGTTACAGAGCCAGGCACCCTTAAAAGAGAAGTTTCTGGACATCCTCTTGTTTGTGCTTAGTTATCAAGATGCATCAGGTGACTTCCTTCTGGTTCCTTGGGGCTGCAGGCCAGGAGAGGGTGACAGCCAGGCTGGGAAGGGAAGTGCTGTTGTGTTGCAAGAAGTTTGTACTCACACTGAGGTCAGCGGTTCCTGCTCACGTGGCCTGGCAGTATAAAGCTGGATGTGGGAGTCAGGCTGCCCAGTTCAGAGCTTCACTGTCCTGGGAGCAGAAAGGAAGGAGGGAAGCACGAGCAACAGCAGGGACACAGAGGAGTGTAATGATGCAGAGAAACATGGAAACTTCCCAGTCGCACAGCTCTGAAAGGTGAGAGCGGGATGGGAATGAGAGGGAAGTGCTTTGCCAGAGCAGTGTTGTGTTTCTCCCCTTGCTTTTAGGCATGCTGTTCCTGTTCCTGCTCTGCAGGGAAAGGCATGCTGCTGTTTTCACCTCTGGATGGAGTCTGTCAGTCTTCCTTGCTCGGGAGAGTGTTTGGAAAGCTGGGGCTCTCTGGCTCCCATCCACAGCTCTCGGGAATGCTCTGCTCTTTTTTCTGCCTTCCCAGACTCCCTCCTTTTGTCCTGGAGAGCTAAGATCTATTTTGTCAGAGCAGATAGCACTAATACCTGTTTCACTGCTCTTCCCCAGAATGTCCACAGACCTGTCAGAACTGTTGAAAGAAGCTACCAAGGAGGTGCATGAGCAAGCAGAGAATACACCGTTCATGAGGAATTTCCAAAAGGGGCAGGTGTCACTCCAGGAGTTTAAGGTACTTCATAGCAGCATTTCTTGAGGGTGGGCTGTGAGGGCACTAAAGGCAGGAGGATGGGGCCAGTACAGGTAAGGAGGATGGGGACATGATGCTGGTATCAGCATCTCCTATGAAAAAGGTTAAAAACATCAAACTCCTGCACCCTGAGGTCTTACTGGCTCCTCTTGCAGAACACGGGGAAGGACTGTGCATATCAGGATGGACAGCCAAGCTGAAGCAGGAGAAAAAGGACAGAGAGGTTGATGGGACTGATGCTATTGCTTTTCTCTTTCTTCATAAATGCCTGCATGTTAATTATTGCCAGTGATGGTTAATGCAGATAGAACTATGGTCAGATACTTGAGCAGCTGAAATGCCCAAAAGAGGGGGAATTCTCTATTTACAACACTCTAGGCAGCTGCAGCTAGAAATAATGATGGGATGGTGAGAAAGTGAGGATGTGGGATCATTGCTGGCACTGAACTTTGCATTGTCACTTGAGTTATACCACAGCTGAGATCATGAACAATAATTCAAAAGCAGACTGAGTTTGAGCAATCCATGTCTGCTGCTAACAAGTAGGAGCCTGTTGCTTTCTTCAAGATAAAGGAGAAGCATTTCCATATATTAGCCTAACCTGGCTATATACAATTCCTGGGATGGGAGCCACATAACAAAGCCATGAGCAAAACCAAAGCAAACACCTGGGCCAGAAATTCCTGAGAGACTATAGGATGTGACACATGGACTTGCAAATAACAGCTACCGATTCAACCTGTGGCTTAATTACTTTGTTGTTCAATTGTTCCTTGGCAAATAAATCCACAAAAGTAGGAAAGAAACTACTTATTTCTGACAGGTGACATTCAGAACACTTAGTCAAGCAAAAATTCAATCTCAGATGCTGACTTCCTGCTGTTAGAAATATGGCATTAGTTAGGCAGTGAGCTTTCAGACAGGCAAGAGTGTACAAAGGCCTTCAGAAATAAAACTTCATTTCTTAGATGATTTTTACATGCTGTCAGGGAAACGAGATGAGACATGAACTTTAAAAATTAACAAGTTTAAAAAAGCTAGTCTCATTAAACCACTCCCTGCCTCTGAAAACAATCAGTTGAGCTACATTTTTGCTTAATTTGTAAGGCAATGTTCACGTATTTTGTTTCTTTTCCAGTAAGCTGGGTAACAGGTTACTGTTTAAAAAACTCTGGTTTTGTTTACTGTCTTGGCAGACCTATATATCTGGCCTGCTACGTGACTCCCCAGATGGTGGATATTTGTTTCCACAACCAGTCACTGCCCGTGTGCTTATCAAAGTCCTGTTTGCTGGCACAGTGGGGAAAGGTTGAAACGGGAACTCTTTCCCTGCAGAACTGACTGCTTTGTAAGAAACTGCTTTCTCTCCTGTGAGCAGCATAATTCCCCCTCCCCAAACCTGACTCACCTGTACTGCAACACCTTCATCTTTTACCCTTTGCTGCTCACAAGGGGTCCCAGGGTAAGGAAGGGGTGGTGTAGGTGCAACAGCCTCTGAAAACAGAATGCCTGGGGAAGGAAAGAACACAGCTATATTGTCTCAGACCACGTGGAAAAGCTGGCAGTTAGAAGAAAGTATCACATAAGCTGGGAAAAACAACAATAACAATGGTTTCAAAATAGAGGGGAGAACACAGCCTCACAGCACTCCTTCACAAAGGCATCTTTCAGAGGCAGGCTGTGCTTCCAGCTTCCTTTTATCTTGTCTCCCCCGGGCAACTGAGGAGGCAGCCCCACTCGCATGCCTGAGTGAGCACAGTGCTGGTGCCACAGTCCCCAGGATGGTGGGATGCTGACAGGATGAGTATGTTGAAAAATAACCAGCGTATGTCATCATCTCACAAGGCCCCACAAAGGGAAGCCACATTTTGGAGCATTCAAATTTGAACAATGTACCAGAAAGGACACCTTTGGGAATACCCTCTCTATTGACTGAGGGAATGGGAAGGGACCAGGAATGCTTAAGCAGGGCTCCAGTTTATGTGACATCAAGCTGTAAAACTTCAGCTTGAAGGCAAAGCATTAATTTTAAGAGCCAGTAAGACCAATACCTGCTGGAAAGGGCTTGATTGCTGCCTCAAGCAGAAGGGGAAGGGCCAAACAGTGTCTCCCTGTACCTTGCACTCTGTTTTCCACATGGGAAATCTGCAACATCACAGATGTGCATGACTCACGGTGGGTGTGCCCACGAGTACCTTATTTGTTAGTACAATTTTTTCCCACAGACTGGAGAAAGACAAACAGATGCACCTGCAGCTCATCCTCTTTCTTCCCTTTCAGCTGGTTACGGCATCCTTGTACTTCATCTACTCTGCTCTGGAGGAAGAGATTGAGCGTAACAAGAACAATCCAGTCTATGCCCCTGTGTATTTCCCGGCGGAGCTGCACCGCAAAGCTGCCCTGGAGGAAGACCTGAAGTACTTCTATGGCAGAAACTGGAGGGAAGAAATCCCGTGTCCTGAGGCTACTCAGAAATATGTCGAGAGGCTCCACTACGTAGGCAAGAACGAGCCAGAGCTCCTGGTGGCCCATGCCTACACTCGGTATTTGGGAGACCTGTCAGGGGGGCAGGTGCTGAAGAAAATTGCCCAGAAAGCCCTTCAGCTGCCCAGCACTGGGGAAGGGCTGGCTTTCTTCACCTTTGATGGAGTCTCCAATGCCACCAAGTTCAAGCAGCTCTATCGCTCCCGCATGAATGCTCTCGAGATGGACCTTGCCACTAAGAAAAGAGTCATGGAGGAGGCCAAGAAAGCATTCCTGTTAAATATACAGGTGAGTAAATACCAGCCAGCCCACATCCTCTCTCAAACAAGAAAATGGCTGCAGGGGAAATACAAGGCCAGTATTTCTGTTGGCGAGCTTATGAGAAGTTGTGGATCAGGGTGAGCTGGTCAGAGTTGGATGACCATGCTTCTCCAACCTGAGAGCAGAATAAAACAGTGGTCTCTGAAAAGCTCTTCTCCCTCCCTTAGTGTTTGAATCCAGTCTCTTACATGTGCCACTATTCAGATATGAATGAGGGCTCATACTGGAGTGGGGATAACCATCTACTATCTGTCCTGCCTCTGTGGTGAAGTTCCACAGGTGCTCTGTGGACCCTGACCAGGTGACAGGTACCTTGCTTTCCTTCCCATCAGAAGATGGGCAACAGCCTTCTTCTTAGCTGAAAGTTTCAAGGAGAATCTGTAAGGTGAACAAGGAGTTTGAGAGATGTCTTGACCTCACAGGCAGCTTTCGTTCTGTGCAAAATTTGCCAGGAGACTTGGACTGAATCCTCATGTCTTCTTCCAGTTCCTTAAGTGCCAGGAGAAGGGGCAAGGGGTCCAGTGAAAAAACAAGAGGAGGCCACATAATGAGCAATCCTTCTTCTCAGGTGTTTGAGGCGCTGCAGGAGCTGGTGTCCAAGGGCCAGGAGAATGGTCACCCTGTGCAGCCAAAAGCAGAGCTTCTTCGCACGAGGAACATCAACAAATCACATCAGCACGGTAAGAGACTTCTAAGGGCAGGTGCTTCACAGTGCTCCTTCATTTCCTTCTCCTTGCTTCCTCTGTCCTTGTTTGTAAAAGCCATTGGGAAATGAGCACAAGGTGCTTGCCCCATCTCTTCTCCAGCCATCAGCAGGTAGTGCAAGGAGAGGCACTGCTGTGGGCAAAGCTTCTTCTAGACATGACAAAGCGAGGATAACACATGTGGGCTCTCCAGAAAGAGTGTCAGTGAGGAAGCTTTACAAAAAGAGACTCCTCTCTCCACCTCTACAGCTTTAACAAATGTAAGGTTCATTCACCACAGGGAAAACTGACCTTGATTTCATAGAAGAAAAGGCATCAATTTTGGGTGCTGCAGATCAGCCGTGGTGCTGTGATGCTGACAGAAGGTTCTTCTTCACACACAGTCCTATCCAGTAGCCTGTCCTTTTGGACTGTATCTCCCTCTGATCATTTTTCTGCCTTCCAGAAGTATTTACCGAAAACACTCCAGAGAGTGTGCTGGGTTTATAGTGAGCACTGTGCTGGATGGTGGAATGTAATCAGCTTGTAAGTCAGGCTTGTACCTGAGTGAGGAGCAGGCTCAGATGTTTACAGAGTAGAGCAGAGCAGTTTCCATGATGACATGCAATTCAAATAAAAAAAAACCTTGTGACCTATACATTCTGAAATTAAAATGGAGATTTTTTCAGTGTACACTGGATTGAACCACAGTTTTCCATGGCAAAGACTGAAAAGCAAGCCTTGCCTTAAGCATCTCTAGTTAGTGGAACTTAAAGCAGCTTCTCTGGGAAAGACATTAAAGGTTCTCTGTGAAACTTTGCCATTCCTTTCCCAATAGATGTATACAAGTAAGATTTTCAGAAAAACTTGGTGTTGGATGAGGAATCCCATCCTGAAGCTGTACTGTGAAAATTGCTTGGAGTGCTGAAGACTGTTCAAGGTCATTAGATGCCTAACTAATTAAATCAATGAGAAATAGGAGACAAAATGCCTTTTAAAATTCTGGTTCGGTATTTTTCTGTCTTCTGCAGTCATCAGGGGTTTGGGCAGCGCGTTTACAAGCCTCTAAGGAGACAAGGGGAGAGGCTGGTAGTCACCTACAGGCAGAGGAGTTGTGAGCCTTTGTGATTCCCAGGTCAAGTCTGCTGCTTCCCTCCTCCACTGGGAGAGCAAAATCTGCTGCTACTGTTTCTCCCAGCTGGGCTCTGGGCTTTATCCCTCTTCCCTGGACGTCTCCAGCAGGGTGTGCTCTGGCACTGGGGAGAGCAAACGTGGCATGTTAGCAGCTTCTTGCTGCAGCCTCTTCTCACTTGTCTTTATTTTCTTTTTCTCTCTACTTGATCTAGATCCAGCAGCTGGAAAAGAAAATGAGAGGACCAAGATGAGAAATACAGACACAACACCCACCACTTCCCTGGTGCGGTGGATCGTAGCCCTCAGCTTCCTCGCCATGACAGTCGCTGTGGGCTTATTTG